>JAVSBS010002723.1:0-17300 GCA_033124195.1 Coracias cyanogaster | reverse complement strand
TGTTGAACCTCATGAGGTTCACCTCGGCCCACCTTTCCAGCTTGTCCAGGTCCCTCTGGATGGCATCCCATCCCTCTGGCATATCAACTGCACCACCCAGCTTGGTGTCATCAGCGAATTTGCAGAGGGTGCACACAATGCCACTGTCAGTATCATTAATGAAGATATTAAACAACACTGGTCCCAGTACAGACCCCTGAGGGACACCACTTGTCACTGTTTTCCATCTCTCTGGATGTGACCATTCAGCCAGTTCCTTATCCACTAAACAGTCCACCCATCAAACCCATATTTCTCCAACTTAGAGAGAAGGATATTGTGGGGGACCATGTCGAAGGCCTTGCAGAAGTCCAGACAGATGACATCCATATCTCTTCCCTTGTCCACTGATGCAGTCACTCCATTGTAGAAAGCCACTAGGTTGGTCAGGCGGGACCTGCCCCTAGTAAAGCCATGCTGACTCTCTTGAATCACCCCCCTGTCCTCCATGTGCCTTAGCATATCTTCTAGGAGGATCTGTTCTGTGATCTTCCCAGGCACAGAGGTGAGGCTGATAGGCCAAGGTTAAGTCTCGGGAAACTTCTACAAAGAGGAGCTGCCCTCAAAGAGGAGGTATTTGTAGTGGTGTCAGATCTAAAAGCAAAATACCTCTAATACTAACACACATTATGCACAGACAGGAAGGCACCCTTCATTATTTCAATACTGTAATCAAGTCTGGTATGGCACATTGAGATTTAATTTTCTTTTTTTCTCTAGTCAAGGCAGTAGTGGAGAGCAACTTATTGGTGACTGCAAAAGGCAGCAAAAGAAGAGTATTACAATAAAAAAGTTTTTTAACAGTGTGAAGCTAAATTCAGACACAGAGTGGAGTTCCCTTTTACACACGTTTGAGAGTACAGTTTCAAATGCATGCTTTTGTTTATGTTTATACTTTCAAAACACTGCCTTGCAAGGTCTTGCCAGCATACCTAAGTTACTAAAGTCTTGATATTGTTCCATAGACATCTCAGTCTTGGGCTTAATGCTTAATTGCATGAACTGTAAGAAGTAAATAGGCCCATAATCTTCAGAGTTAGCTACCAAAGGCAGGCGGGTTACAGGTTTGCTTGATAGAACTTGAGTCAGTCTGAACCTTAATGCCTAGTTTATGACCTAATGTTTTATTTAGTGAAAATTGCTTAGGTGACTATCAGTCAGCTGTATAGGTGGATACTCATGTTGGTTGCTAGTTGCTGTTCTTTAGTACATTTGTCGTGACATTTTTCTGAGTGAAGCACGCATGTTTCCTTTTTTTTTAGCTCTGTTTATACATGTTTAATCAACATCAGATATCTTTTTGAACTGGTGGATAGAGGTTAGATAACTTTCCCATGAGCAAGGAGCAGTGAATCCTCCTTCTATATATGTATTCTATGCAAAATCTGAAATTTGGGAAGAGTCAGTGAAAGGTTTATCCTCAGAATCTGTTTCAAATAAAAAATGCAAAATATATAAGAAAAAGCAGGGTGTTTTGTTTCAATATGTGCAGAAATGAAAGTAAATTTTCACACCAGAATCACATTTTCATTTGTAAATGTTCAGAATATTTTAAAGAATGTTTAAAAGATAAAATAAACTCAAATAAAGTCTCTTTCAAATCAAACTAAATATGCACACTGAGAAAAAAACATTTCTTCCCTCTTTTTTATTCTTTTGTTCTTTTGCAAAGCATTTATGCTTCAGCTAGGTATGAAACATGGTTTGATTCCATAAGTAAACTTGAAAAATTGTATATATTTGTAATCTGAAGGACTACAGTATTTTTGAGCCCATCCCACACTAACAAATTGCACT
This sequence comes from Coracias cyanogaster, assembly GCA_033124195.1. Taxonomy (NCBI): domain Eukaryota; kingdom Metazoa; phylum Chordata; class Aves; order Coraciiformes; family Coraciidae; genus Coracias; species Coracias cyanogaster. Next base: position 15,464 of record JAVSBS010002723.1, on the reverse strand, counting down.
CCTTGGTTTTTGCTCCAGTCCTGAAAGCAAAATTCCTCCCAAACCTTTTCAAATCAACTGTACAGGAGAAAAAGAATAATACTTGACTGAAAGGTAGTCGAAAGGACACATCCACCTTTTTACTTCCATTTTCAACTTCACCTTTTAAAACTTCCCCATATTGACATACATTATCTCCAGCAGAATAAGTACAGGTTTGCAGCATTCTTACAGATCCTGCACTTTCTCTCTAAAGCCCGCTGACCTAGGTCAGATCTATGCAGATACTTCTCCTATGAGCTTGTATCAAAAACCTTTGCAATCTCAGCTGGTGTGATGAGAGAACAATTCAACAGTTTTGGGCAAAGCTCAAGAGTTAGTGTAATCAATCAAAATGAATACCAAGTTGTAATTTAAACAAAACTATGACTGAAGTAAATGTGCTGGATTAGCTCTTATTTGTAACAGAGATTCAGGTCTTGTGTTTGGAATGTCATTTCAAACATTTGATGCCTTTTGCATTAGCTGTGTATCCCATTGATTTATGGGCTTGTTACACTCAAATAAGAAAGCAAATCTTACGGCAGTTTGCTAATAAATTGAGAAGGTATTTCACTGGCATTTTAGGGATTTATTTTGAGGGCAACATTTTTAAGAGGGTATTTGGCCATCTGCGTATCACAAATTTGAATGAGAGGTGGAGAAGAAAGGCAAAAGAAATCGCAGTAAGGAACTGAGAACCATTTTATTGCAGAAGATAAAACAAGACATAAAATTTAACTGTAGTGAAGAAATAATAGAAAGGAAACTTGACGGAGATGAGTAGTGCAAAGTTAACTGGTCATAATAGCTGATGCTGGGATATGAAGCCTTTGGACATAAGTCACAGTTATTTAAAAATATTACCATTCCTTTATTCTTAAACTTAAGCAGCAATTTCTTTTCCTTCCTGTTTTCCTATGACATATTGAAAGTATATTTTATCTTGTTTAGAAAATAAATATCTGCAGTTAAGCGATTTCGTGACTCTCTACTTATCTGTAATCTTTCCACTCATTCTGGTCAATAGTGTGTGCACAGCACAGGACATTCTCATGTATCATTGATATTTTTGTTTGCTTCTCACATACAAATTACACTTCATTATGGAAATGAAATGCACTGTCAGGATTGTTTTAGGACAAATATACTGTCCATTTGGTTAGACCATCAGGCTTTGAATTCTGACAGGGCAGCTTCTGCGCAAAAATATTTTTTGTGCTTTTGGCCAAGTTTTGCAATTTCTCCTTACCGTGAGCTGCAGTTTAAAGACCATGCAGTGGGTGCATGATAACCTTGTTCTGTAACTGGGGAGCTCACACAGGAATCCAAGGGGGATAATCCAGGTCATCTTTTAGCACTTAAATTACACTCTAGAGAGTGTAAATGGTTTCTCATGACATATGTCCAAGGCTTTGCAAGTTTCTCAAATGGTGCTTGTTTCTATTTTCTGTATTTTTGTCACATGGGAGCAAGTAACATTGACCCATTTTCTTTTTGTCTGCTTTGGTAAGTACCAAACTATTAGTGGAATCCTTTGAGTCTGACCTGGAGAGACCAGGAATGTGGGAATGGACAGGCTGTCATCATGAACTGTATCTGCCGAGGCAGACCAAGCCCGTTCTCAGCATTTTCTTGTTGACACTTAAGAGAATAAATGTTCCTTATTTATACCTCAGTTTGTATGTAAGGTTTCCAAATACTTTTCAGTGTCTTTGCAAAATGAACAAGGCTGTTGAAGTATATGTCAGTGCTTCCATTACCTTGATCTGGAAAAGGATGACAAGGGTTAAAATACCTTACAATTATATTCAGTTTGGAAACATATGGAAAGATCTTGAAGGGTAGAAGTCTGTATCTGAGGCATGGAGAACAGCTCTAGACAATGAATAAGCTGCAAGCCCAAACAAATAAAACATCCGTGCATTTTTTCTCCCACAGGCTAAAATTATTTTTCTATGAAAAGATTATACTAGTCTGTCAGATTCCTTTCTGTCTAGTACTACCATAGATGCCCAGAGAAAGCTCTTTGGGGTTTTTTTGTGGGTTTTTTTTGTTGTTGTTTTTTTTTCTTTTTAGTATGGGTTATGGTTGTTTGATGAAATTCTGTGTCTAACTATTGCTTATTTTATTAGTTAGCAAAACTAATTTCTGCAACTACAGTATCACTGGTTAAAGAGAAATTATTAAGTCTCATAACTTGTTCAAAAGCAGGTTTATTTGGCCCCATGGTTGTTGTCAAAGCATAGTTCGGTATAAGAGAAAAGAAAAGTTCTTGTGCTCACTGTCCTTCCCAGTACACATAATACTTCACTCCATTCAGGGTACAGCAGCCAGTACAGTCTTTCTGCCTAGTCTAATAAGGACTTGGATATGTCTGTATTATTCTTTTCTGATCCAAATAATACTTTTTTCACCAATAAACCGTCTCTTGCTTTTGGCTGTTTCTCAGTTTCTAGATCCTCTACTTCTTCACCGTTATTTTTATGACCTTTCTGTTGTCTACTCCCAAGCACGCAACATCTTTTCCTTTGCTATTTCACCAGCCTTTTTGTGTTAAAGGATTCCCATAAGGGATTTCCCTTCTTGGTAGCCTGGAAGAAGAATGAGAGAAGCCATTTTTGTGAGATGAACTCCCCTCTGCAACATGGAGTGCCATGGTCTTCACAGACGGCTCTGCTTGGCTGTGTTAGAATGTAAGCTCCTTAGGGCAGGACATGTTTGTGTGTGTGGCTCTTCATACAGTGTCAAGAGCATTGCTAGCACTTCCACGCTCCTCTCTAGTAAAGTTAATGGCAGAGGTAGCAGCACACATCGGGGCACAGAGACAGCTTCTTTCCAGTGGATAGGGGACCATCCAGCCTCACAGGGCCCAAAGGCATGACACCGCACTATGGATGATGGACAAATGTATGTTCATTATTCCCGGTATGAGGGCATGCAGTGGCATGCAAGTTTATGGAGAGAACATATTTTCCACAGGAAACTCTTCAGCTCAAATATGACCCTGCTGCTGCTGCAAAGTATCCTTTACCACCATGAGACTAACTCCCCTTCAATTCCAGAGCAAGCTCCTCCATGTGCTTGACACAGATGTGCCACATAGCACCATCTTGCACCCTTTTCCACAGTTTTTATTTTACTTTATTTGTGTTTGCTAGTGACTTTGCACAGTGGCAGAGATTATAGGAATCATTCCCCCACCATCAGTATGCCCCACAGACGGGACAGGCTAAATTGCATGAGTCCAGCCTCATCCTTCTTCAACCTCTCCACACAGAATGAGGCTGCAGGATAGAGGAGGGCTGGGCTACGCTTGTGTGACGAAGGAGAATTTCTGGTGCTATCACCTACAGCCCCTTCTCATTAGCCCCAGCTACTGAAGCAGAGGCAGAGGTAAATATGCAGTCTTTGGACAGATTCATTTGTTTTTCATGTTGTTACGAAGCTTCACAAACCAAACTGCAGAGTTCACACTCTGCTAGCTCATACCTGGTGCTGCCAACAAGGTATTGACTGCACTGTACGGCCACAGGCACATAAAACTGCTCAGGATTGCCTGAGCCACAGCTCCCCATGCATGTCCTCTCCCTCCTTCTCAGCTGGCTTCTTTCTTTCAAACAGTTGCAGAGTTGATTTTGCTAAATGACATAAGGTTATAATAAATCAAGTGAGAAGATTTGTGCTGTGCTTCCTACTGTATGGGAGAGGCCCATATGGTTTAATTGCTTCCTCTGTACGTCAGATAGATGTGTATAAAATCTCTGAAGTTGTGTTTGACTGCCAAGATCCTATGGTGTGGTTTGAAACATCCACGCAGTGAACTCTCAAATGCTACAGATGTGCTATGAATTATAAAAATAAAATGGAATAAGTCAGTTTATCCAATTAAATAACATTAAAATTAGATAAGCTGATGGAGACATCCAGAGCTCAGCAGAACAGAGAAGCAGGGAAGGACCAGAAAGCTTTTTCAAGGGGTGATAGAGTTTTATCATCAAAGGACACGGGTGAAAAACATTATGCCTCCCAAGAAAACAGCATGAGGATAGGAAGCACGTCTAAGAAAGCCACTTGGTGAATTGTAAAGCCATCTGAAAAATGTCATCATAAAATATAGCTGCTGCTAATAACAAATGTTTGGCCACCATAGAAAATTCTGCTTAATGCAGAGGAGGGTAAGTAGACCGTGTAGAACTGTAGTCGCAAGATCATGGATGGGTCCATGATCAGAGCAAGGAGCAGGAGGCCACCAGGCCCCAATGCCTCCTTCTGTCCCCAGCAGGTAGCAGGGGTGCTGGGACAGCAGCAGCCCTTGCCTGTCTCCCCTTCTCATTTTCCCTTGGTCCCCACATACTGCCCTGCAGAGCTCATCCAGGGTGGGAAGTGTCTTCTCTCAGCAGAAAGGGGAGGGGGAAAAGGAGAGATGATGGTGGTTCCCCAGGACAGTACCTAGCTCCTGCCACTCCATGATGGTCAGAGGCACAGCCCACCTCCTGCCACTGAACTTGGCATTGCTGTGATCTGTGTCTCAGCGGGGAGATGCTCACCCCTGTGTCTGTAGAGCTCTTTTCTCAGGGCCCAACAGGTGTGTAGTGGCATATTTTCTATATATCTAGCACAACAGCTTGAACACCTCTTCAGAAAGGGAACGGTATGTGTTGGAGTGATGTTGTTAAAGATGCAGGGCACCTCCGTGGGATCGAGCACCTCAGGGGCCTGATCTGCAGTGGTAACCACAGTTAAGTGCACTAGAGAACGGGCTTGCTTCCCCTGCCCCCCTGAGCCACTGTCCTCCTGTGTTGTGCCTTTGAAGCCACCTGAGCTATTTCAGATACACTGGAGAACGGATCTACTGGGGTTAGTCTGGATCCATGGCTACCACCAAGGCCAGGGAGGATGAGGTCTTCATTAGGAAGCACCTGTGGGAAGGATCGGGGTGCCCTCGGACAACGTCTGAAAGTGACCCTGACACAGCCCCGAGGAGCCAACACTGACAGCTTAGTGGGATGCATCAGCCCATGCCTCACCATGGTATGTGGTGTGCAGAACAAGAAACATGCAGAAGGATGTGTGTCCTCCTGCTCAAAGGAAGGAGACTTCCCTCTTCCCTTCATCTCCCTCCTCAGCAGGTCTGGTCCTCGCTGGAGGGACATGTGACCCTGCTACCACAGGATTATGCTTCTCTCTAGTAAAGTATGTACATGGTTGTCAAAGACACACGTTGCTGTCACAGTAATAGTTTTATAAAGTAATAGTTTCTGCTAGCTAGTACTAATTGTATCAGTCATATATACATTTAATAATAAAAAATCCTCTAAGTAATTTCAGTGTGTCCTGCCTAAGTATGAGAGTTAGTCCCCTCATGTTTACCAAAACTAAACAAACGCTAAATATCATTCTCAGTAAGTACGCTTAAAAAGAAATTTATTTTTATCTGCTTAAAAAGCCCCTACACTCTGGTATAAATATACACACCATATTGTCTGTGGCTCGGTGCATTTACGCAGCTGCAGCATGGCCTGCTGTTTACTCGCCCCCTTGCAGGCATTGTGTTCTGCCTTTTCCCTGTAAGGATTCTCCGGCTCTATTTATTCTTAGTCCTAGGCAGAGACCTATCCTGATTTATATATGTTGTGTAACTTCAAAAGATTTTTTGCGTGGTTTAAATCAGAACACTGGTTGGCTGAATAAACCCTCCTGCAATAGGGCGTAATTGTAAAGCTAATGTGTTCCTGCCTCTGTGTACTAAATCAACAGGAATCCTTTCCATTTTTGTGGGATAAACTTCTCTTCCCTGTATTTACAATTGCTGGAACACTCTTGCAGCCACTTGTGAATCCCCTGCTTCAAGAGGAGATCTTTGATGTAGAGATCTTTCACACTGTAAAATCTCTTTCATATTCCTAATTCTCTAAACCAAATTCTGTTGAAGATCTCAAGAAGTGTGTAGCGTTAGAGGCTGCATGGATGTTATCCATGCCTGGTGGAGTACAATTTCTTTTTCAATTTGGTTAAAAGCATTCCCACAATGCAATTCAATACCTAGTATTAGTTTATAATTCTTCATCTATTCCTGCAGGTTGCTTATTCAAACATCTACCTCAGTTCTCAGGAACAAGATTAGTCAGCTTGTATTTTCTCAAGTATTACAATCTGGTCTTATCATGAATTGAAATATAAGTCAAGCTTAAGCTTACCCCTTAACTAGCCATTTAGTTCATGGAAAAAATCCTCAAAATTCCCTCAGTAGGAAAACAAGTCAGTCCTAGCATCTTGTAACATCTATGAATTAACCAGCCTCTTTAAATGAGTACATGATGCCCTTTGAGCTTGTGTTACCAATGAATCCCTTTAGCTGGAGGCACGTATAAAAAGTTGCAGGAGGTATCCCACCCCAGCTGTGTGCTTGCTGAATAGATCGCTGCAATTTCCGCCAGACACAATTTGGCTGAAGCCCTGCGAGAAGGGTGTTTTTAGTTTGATCACTTGTTAGCACGGTTACTGGCCTGGTTAGCTTTCAGAACTGAAATTTGGCAAGAAATAAGGTTTGGCTTTTTAAAAGCTAACTAAGCATCTAAGAATTCATGAGAGGCACAAAGCATGTTTCGTAAGAAAGCAGAAACATCACAGGCGGATTTTATTGTGTTTGACCAGGGGAAGACCCAGGTGTTTTAAATCAAAGCTGCAGCAGTAACGAAGACATTCCAGAGGGTCCAGGAGGGAAATTCTTAAGCTTCCAGCTTACCCTTCTGTGAGAACCTTTCAGTTTCTTGTAATGGAAATAGGAAATTGCTATCTTTGCTTAAATTTGACTTTCAGGAGAGAATTGAGATAAAACCATCCAGAGATATCAATCTACTACTCTCCAAAGCAAAACAGCTTCAAGACTTCCTTCTCAGAGGTGCGTCCTTCCATGGGCACAAAGCTTTTGACGTAATCATAGAACTAGCAGACATTTCCTTGAGTTGGTTAGCATGGGCTGGAAGGAGGAGAGGGTGGTAGTCAGAAAGAAAAATTGTAAAAGTGTTCATAGTGATATGTAAACTAAGCAAAAGGCAAGTCTTTCAAACAAGCCCCTAGTATTTAGATACTAAAGTAAGGTAAGCAGAGACAAAGCAAAGAAAACCTCAGCAACAAACTGTTATTAAGAACCAGTGACTGAAAAAAACATTTCATCTTGTAACATGTTTCTTTTTCCCCGGGAGAGGAAATGTTGCACAACCCATAAACTCTCCAGGATGCAGGAGCATCAGCCAGCTGATGACTGATGAATTTCATATACTTCCTATCGGACTTCTGAATATTAAGGCAGATGAATGTGCTAAGAATAAATTCTGATGGGGGCTGTGAAACAATCCCTTGCTTTGTTTATGACCCTGAAACTTAGGCTAGTTTATTCTATGGCCAGTCCATATGCCTTTGTATGATGCCATGGTGCTTGTAATGCGGTGTTGGCTCTTACCAGCTTTTAGCCTGACATTTGTGCTCCTCCGGATTCTCTTACAGCCAGAGTCAGATGTGTCCCTGAAATGATGTAATCTCCTCTGTTGCTGTTAGTGTGATATGTATTTTTACTGCTTTGTGGCTGGTGGATATGGAGCCCAAGTAATATGAACTGCACGCTGCTTTCTATTATGTACGTTCCTGTTACCACTTCAGGACGCTGTTACCTTTATCACTATGTTACCAGACAGTTTTCTGTATTCAGCCCCTCTGCTTTTGGTTAGGGTATTATGTATCCCAATTAGATTAGATAAATAGGGATATCCCCCTTGCACTTTCTCCTGCGTGTCTTTAACCTGAATCTTTAGGATGCGAAATCAGTGTCTGTTGATATTCAGAGGTTGAGCTATGGGTCACCGGAGCTGTTGTTTTAATGGAGAACCCTGAATAAAATTTTTCCTTGGGTGAAAGCTAACCAAGCACAGAAATTAGAAATATGAACAGAGCATTCGTGAAAGCTTCTCAAGGGAAATTTACTTCATCTTACTCCTCCAGTTTGACTTATTGTCTTTCAACTAAGGGGGAGCCACCACCTATTCCTCACCTGCTCTCTACGTCTTCATCAGAGGAGGGAATAGTCAGCAGCAGCACCCTGGTACTGCTGAATACCTGTTAGATGGAAGCACAGATTCAAGGACAAAACCCTGACCTGCTTGTCAGTCGTTAGTCCTGTCTAGTATGTCTCTTGTGTAACCCAGAATTGTGTATTAAAAACGTTTAAAATTATTTCAACTGTTATTGCCTTTATGCATTATTCTGTACTTATACTACAGCCATCTGCATCCTTATTTGACCATAAAGTTCCTCCTTAACAAATTGCCTATCTTTCCCCCCTCCCCTCCAAAAAAATCAGCCCCTTCTTGTGCTAGTATTCTGAGTCCCTGTCTTCCTGTGCCACCAGGGCCCATCTTTTCTCTCTGACTCCCATTACTGATCACTTCCACAACCCTGTTTCTGGTTTCTTGACACCTCCAGCTGGCAGCCTACACCGACCTCTTCATCCAGCCTGCCATCTCCCTGGACATGCTCCACACTGTCTGGATGCTGATTGGGGAGGGATAGGAAACCTGCTCTCAGTTTTTATGTCTATCCCAGGATGGTTTGGAAGAAGAGCTATGGGAACGATTCTCCCAAAGTGACTCAGCTTCGCAATGGGCACCAGCCCAGACCTCTGTGTTGCCATTCCTCTTCCGGCAAGCCCCATTCGGTAGCTGGGCGGGCCTGGGGCTATCCGCACCCCAGGGCCATCGAGCACAGACACCAATATGAGGATGCAGCAAATGGTGTTTATTCAAGTGCGCAATCACTTTAAATACCCATCTTGTGTGCGTTCTCGCGATAAGCAAGCTAGCCACCCAGCTTCTATGCCCCACCTATCTTTCCATGACAACCCGTGATCTTCCGGACGCCAGTCCCTACACCTCTGCAAGGCTAATGCCACTCCACACAAGTGATCAGTGGGGGTACGCCACAGACCCACCTGCATGGGATGCTCTGTCTTTGCAGAACCTGGTCCTGCTGAGAGTTTGGGCAGGCTTTGAAGCAATGGAATCTTCCCATGTTTTGACTGCTGAAAGTAAAAAGTTTTGCTGAGTGTAACTGAGTAAACTTTACAAAGGTTTGTAAGTTGCCCAAGTCTCAGACAAAAGTCAAAAGTTGCTTCCCTCACACAAAATCTTTTTCCTTCATGGAGCAAAAAATCGTTCAAAGAAAGAAGGTCCCCTATACCATGACCCAGCACTGACAAATGGTGTGGGCAATGCAGAAGGGTTAAAGAGTGACTCAGCTCTTCAGATTTCTATGTTCACCCTCACATTAGAAAAACTTAACAGGAGCATTTATCATTTAAAACTCATAACTAAGAGTGTGCACCAGCTCACTGATTGTATTCTGGAAGGCATGCTAGAGAGAAGAGGTGGATCAAGTGGACTAACAGATAATAGCAATTTATGGTTTTCATTGTTCAAGATTATCACATGTTTAATTCCATGCACCACACCTTTTTCAGATACCACTGCTCTAATACATTCTTTCCACATTAGATTTGAAGGATTAAAGGGAAGAAATAGCGGGATCCATGTTCTGGATAGTACATACCAGTTTTGCGTATTTGTTTCTCTGGGGAGAAGGGATGTGAATCATGTGCACTGGGAACAAATGAGCAGTCCAAGCAGGTGCTGCAGTTGAAAACCGCATCAGAAGAAAAAAGCTTCATTTCTCTTCAATATTTTGTCCTTTTACGTTTTTAGCCAGATGTCATGTGAGTACTTAAGTACTGCTTTCATGAACACTCTTCTGAAGTATTACAGAAAGCTGAGAGATGGAAAGACTATAAATGTATGCACATTTCCCAGATGAGCTGTGTTTGCCAACCAGTGCATAGGAAGAAAGTGAGTTAAAAGTCAAAGCAGCGAAATTCCTCTGAGCATTTTGATTATGAGAAGATTTGTAGGGCTTTACTGTAATAACTATAAAATACTTCAAACTGGTTTCTTAATGTCATAGCATTATTTATTTTCAGAGCAAAGTTCAGGATTTTGTATGATTGTATATATTTTTTTTTGCATGTCGTGGCTCCTTCAAATATACATATGTATACTTTATTTTTTCAGAAGTGATAGATTGCCAAGTTGTCTGACCTCTCAAGAGAGGAAGTTGGGACCACAGTTTAGTAACATTTTCTTTCATTCTCCATGTGGAATAAGATCAAAAAAATAAGTATTTTAAATTCCGTTAATAGCCTTATCTTTTCTAAACCATAAGGTACTGGCAAAATAACAGCACAAGTAAACATGGCTCTTGATGCACCACATTAAAAAAATGGCTTTTGTTTATGAAAACTTTTTTTTTTGTTGTAGAAACTTGTGGGAATAATGTTGTATTAATGGTAGGATGTTGACCTTTTCCAGCTATGGAAGATAGTCTCAGAACAGGATCCAGGAAAAACAAACATGGAAACTACTTAACTCCTTAGTTGTGTGCCCAAAACTTTGTGAGGAAGCAGTATTTAAGCTTAGGCTATTGTACTTACAGATTGTGTCATTACATTAAAGTGCGACACACATACAACTATTTCACTAAGCACAAAGTTATCAAGAGCTTAATGGGAAAAATAACTTCTGTGAAGAAGAATATTGCTATAATTTCATGTAATATATTTAAAAATATGCAGTTGTCTGCTATTGTCTGTGTTTTGTCTACATTTATAGTCTCTCAGGTCAAAAGTAGGGCAGATTTTCTCCAGATTTTAGGGTGCTGAACAAGAAGTTACACTGCAAATAAACAAGTTCTCTGTGACTTTAGACTTGAGTTCATGCTCCTCTAATAGTTCCTCTGGTGAAAAACCTCAAAATTCAGGTGAACTCTATAGAACTTGCGCATGTGACCTTTGCTGTATAGCACACCTTCACCTCTGCTAAGTTCACTCCTGAACACGAAACTTAAGGGCTAATGCCATCCGCTCAGGATCTTGAAATGAGGCTTGAGAGGTGTATGAATGACTGTTGGTCACACATCTCTGGTGGGAGAAGAAGAATACTCTCTGCTCTGCCTGCACACCATGTCTACCTCTTTGGATCAGTTGTAGTCAGAGCTACAGTTGCAGATAGTTTCTGTTCCGTTCACATTCCTTTGAACACATATGTTTCTTCCAAAGCCTCTCTGATGTCAGTAGGTAAAAGGAGAAAATATCTGTCAGGACTTCTTACAGGACAACTACTGAATATCAGCATCAGCTTCAAGAGGAAAATGGAGCTACCCCAGTTTATATCAGGTCAGCATCTCACCCATGGTCTGTGTAAATCAAGAATACACAGGGTGAAATTGGGTGTTACAGCAGTCTGCCAGTTTATCTTTTAGAGTGATCTGTGCCCAGCAAACAATCAAAATCATAAACAGTGTTTTCAAAAAAGGGTTTTTTCCTCAAAGAGATTGTCTTTAGACAACATGTAAGTACTGCCTTTTAATTGCAGGAAGTGCACTTTTTACCATTCTGGGGCACCTAGGCCTGTTGGGACACAAGGTACTTCAATACTGTCAATATAGACAATAGAGAACCTCAGTATCAGCTTTGCATATCATGGAAGTATGTGAGAAGTCACTACCAAAAAAAATGGAAGCAAAAAGCAGTTCCCTGTTATATATACTACATTAAGTTGTCCTTGCTCCTGAGGTGGATTGGCAGCCAGCTCATGAAGCAGCAGCTAATCCTGCAGCCCGCAGTTCACCCTGCTGCAGTGAATCAGCACTGATTTTGGCTCAGCTATGTGTACTTCTTATATATTGCATCAGCTGAAATGAGGTGCAGGAGTTGCTGCAGTCTCCAGGCAATGTATCCTGCTTCTAGCCTTGGGCTCTCAGGAAATGTTGCTTTCCTTCTTGGCGTTGTCTGTTGGAAGGGAAGTCATGTAAGGTGAATCTCTCAAAAGCTCAGTTCTCTTTAGTTAGTTAATTAAAATGGATTTTTGAAAGTGTTTGACAATGAGTTATGTCCATTGGGTACTGATTTCTGGTCATCATACTTTTTTACTGAGAAGTAATTAACTGGGACTTGAGGGCTCCTTAGAGAACTCGGAGCCAGGATTTGGTAATGAATATTTTTGGAAACTAGGTTCTTGTCTTTCAGTTAATACCACTGCAATTGACAATTCCCTCCTTCAGCCCACTTGTTTATTTACGGTGAAAGCTCTTTAAACGGCTATTGAGCGTGCATATAGAGTGCCTTTCAATGGAGGCCTTGATCTCTTTGGAACTCTGTAGATAGTACAACTAGCACACACTTGCTACATTTGCCAGGGCATTTTTTCTTGTTTATGTCCTAGTAAACTGTAGTGTATGCCATTTCTGCTACTATTGCCAACAGAGATATGTCTAACTTTCTCCTGAAGACCTCCAATGATGGAAACTCCACAGCCTTCCTCAGCAAGCTTATCAACATATCTAAAATGCTTATGCTGGTATCTCTGCTGTTATGCCTCACTTAGTCTTTGCTACTGCAGTCTAGGGAGAGGTGAGTCATTCATTTCTCACTTGTAAGTAAAGTTTCTTGTATTATCTGATCATTCTTTATTGTTTTCCTCTTGACTCTTAAAATGCTGCGTCCAGAACTGAACTTAGACTATGTGGCCAAGAGCTTATCAATACTGAGAAGAGCATAGGGATTACTTCATAGATCTTACGGGGTACACATACATGCCTGTCTACCGTGTTTAAAAAATCTGAAGTGAGAAAGGTCATTAGATTAGACAACTGCAATTTCCATCTTGGATTATGTTGTTGCTGTGGCATCTTTTCAGATTTGAATCTGGTGGTGAACAAATGCACATGTACCTGAATATTGCAGTTTAATATTTAGTGCAAGTTTTATTGCCAAGTAACTCCTGCTAGCAGGAGCTATACCTGAAAGATTTAAGTCTGAGGAGTTAGATAATTACTTTGTTGACTATCTTTGCAACAAATACTATAAGGATTGTCAATCCGTATGAAAGTTCTTCTGTCACTAGAAGGTTTCTTCTGAACCAGTTGGAACTTTGCACCATCCAGAAGGCTCTGGTTATTTCCAGAAAGTGCCAGAAATTGCAGTCTCTGGTTGGTAAAAGGTAGGGAGCACAAGAAGAATGTGACATTCACCAGGAGTTATGGAAATCTATGTACCCCTTTGGGTTTTAATATCATTTCCCTTATCAAAGTTTGGAAGGAAAGCTTACACAACAGTACATCTTGTTTTGATAGCTGGGTAGTAAATCAGAGTGAGGAGGTATTAATGTATAAGTGGCAGTCTGTAATTGCACAGCACTGTGTGAACCCACAATAGTTTCTACGCATGCAGTATGATACCTCCTCGGCTCCCTAAGATTCCAGGAAGTGAGAAAAGCCTGTTTAGCACTGCGTTTCAAAGCCAGTCAAAACAAAGCAAAAATAACAGGGATCTTAGTCAACCCCTGCCAGCTGGCCAAAATGACTGGGCACACTTTGCTTAGGTCAAAATTTTGCTGGAACATGTCAGTGAGTGAGGAGTTCATTCGCAGTGTAACTATGCCAATAAATAGCCAAAACATAACACTTAGAAAACTCAGTAGATGGACAGCTCTCCCATTTGTCAGCAGCTACTTTTCCAATGCACTGAGAACTGTGGGTGGTGTTGGAGGGGTTGTGGAAAGGTTTCAGGAGGGGGTGGAGACAGGGTGATTGGAAAAGTTTTAGTATGAAGAGGACTGTCTTTTAGCTAATCAGTTGTATGAGTGGAATTTTATCTCTACTGGGAGGTGAGCTCATTTGCTTTTATTGACCTCAAATCCATGTTTAGAAAAAAAAATCAAAGTAGGATGCATTCTTCTTCTTGACGGCTTATTCTTACAAAACACAACTGCTTCTTACCACCCAGTGTCTCCCAAAAATTAAATGTGTTTTGATTTTGGTCTGTTTCATACTTTCTTCTGCAGAAACAAAAAATGCAAGCCCTCAGATTAGCTCTTTGTAGTTTTGGCTGGTTTTCAGTGATGGATTTTAGAGCATCTCACAGCCCATAAAAGTTTTATCAAAGTACTCCAGCCACCTTTTTTTGGTTTTATTTTCTTTCTTCCTCTCTTTTAAGACCAGATTATAGAGTAGAAGTAAGACAGAGTGTTTTATTCATGCTAAGGTTCACCAAAAGCCGGTTGGCCATCTATGCTGCCAGGCAAGGAATCTCCCAAGTCTGTATAGTGCTTTCCTACCCTGCCTTCATTGCCTGTTTTCCTTTTTCTTCCTGGCTATCTCCATGCCAACCCCACCCTTCTCCTTTAGCTGCTGCTTTTCTATCCAGGAATGTGCACCTGGTGAACCTAAAGATGTTCCTCTTGCCAAGTGGCTATTTGGCGAAGAGATTTCGGGTGGGTGTGGGAGGGTATGGTGAAGGAGACAGAAGGAGGAAGGTTGTGGATATGACTTGTCTAGGAACCGGCAGCAGATGGCTAGGACTAAGGCCAGAAGAGGAGAGAGCAGCAGGGAGCAGGAGGAAACAGTGAGCGGGGCAGTAGAGGAAAGCAGTCTAAACGCAGCAGGGCTCAGGGTTGCACAAGGGGAAGCTAAGTCCATTCTGTGTAAACGTTTACGCAGTGGACAGTAAGCTGTCACGGAGCAGAAGTTGTCGTGTATGTGTTCCTCTCCCTGTTTGAATAAAGTTGCTGGATATGGAGGGAATTGAGGTATTGTCCATGTAATGTTTTGTTTGTCTGAGGGCCAGGTTAGACTGCGAGGTGTAACAATGCCCAGCTCACTCACCGTGGGCAGCCAGCATGCTGTTCAAATAGCTGGCTTGGCGCCAGCTCAGCCTCTCTTGCCATGGGCACTGAGCACCCAGCCCTCTCTCAACGGTGTTGGTGAGGGAATGAGGGGGCCTTTCCTGCCACATTACTTCATGGGAGAAGGTGAAGGAGGTAGGGCAAAGGGGCATGAGGATTATTTAATTGCATCTTAAGTTTGGCCATTCAGCAGCAAATGGCCTTAAGTTCCTACATACTCAGTTAAAAGACATTTCTGCTAAGCTAAAATGAGCCTGGTTCCCAAGTCAACATTTGGAAGATTTTCAACAAGCCACTTAAAAATGCAGTGAGGACTTAGCAATATAAATCTTATTTTAGTAAATAAACTGAATCAAAATTTTCCAAAGCCATTCTAGGAGTGGATTTTGTAAGGCTTCCTGGGTGACAGAGAGAGGAACACTGGTGTGCACTGGGATTCAGGGCTCTCTTCTTCTGTTCTCCCAGGCTGCAGGAAGGCTACCAGCACTGGATGGGCAGAGGATGGACATGCATGCTTCTTTGAGATGGAAAAAGTGACTCATCCATCCTTCTCCTTAAATACTGCCTAGGAAGGACAGCATAGGCAGGATTTCTGTGCCTGTCCTTTGCTACAAAGACCTTTCTGTAAAGGAAGTGTGGGTGGAGGAAAAGGGGGATGGG
>JAVSBS010002722.1:0-17536 GCA_033124195.1 Coracias cyanogaster | reverse complement strand
TTTCTCATTTAGATAAAACATGTGTTTCTTTTGTCAAAACTAACAGTTCTAAAACAAACGTTCAACATCGCCTTGAAAAGAAACCCTAAGAGCCTTTTCATTCTGCAAACAAATAAAGGACGCTTGACAATAGCTGCAAGAAAGGAAAGTGAGATGAACATGTTCTCGGAGCTTGTTCAAATAACCTTGTCACTGGCTTTCAAGTATCACGCTGGATTGCACAACAGGAGGAACCACTTTCTGATGGATATTACGGCAGTAATGCTTTCTGCCAAGAGCTTGTTCAAAGACTTTTTGAACAAAACACACAAACAAAACAAAATGTTCTGGTGGATTAACAGCTGCACTGCAAGAGAAATGCAATTAACCTGTGAAGGAAAAAGGAAGGCGAAAGCTAATGAAATTTAGAGCATAAAATACAAGTATATTCTTACTGTTTATGAAGGAGAATAGTAACAGAAGTGCTAGAAGAATTAAAAAGAAAAAAGTTAGTCTTGAGGCAGGTCAGAAACTTTCCAATACACTCATTTGGAGGGGTTTTTTGTTTGTTTTTAAAAGCTGTAGTTCATCAAGCATATAAACAAATGCAGAGGCTCAATATATTAAATTGCTGATTGGCAGCTGTGGTAGCTGAGACCATGTCCTTGTAATCATAGGGCTTTGAAAAGATTATATTCTTAGTTTAAGAAGATAATATTGCAATAGCTGAGTAGATTACTTTTAAAAAAAAACAAAAACAAAAACCAAAAAAACCTCACCCTTATAAACTAAGGAGTAGAAAAAGTACAGCAGACATGTCTGACAAGGGGTCTGCCGCAAAGCCAAGTTTCTTTTAAAGATGGAAAGACAAAATTCCCCCTCATGATGTAACGGCACACCAGAAAATGCAGCTCCGCATCAGGATGCTGATGGCTGTACCATAAAAACACACTGTCTCAATTCTATCCAGGATAGTTACTCGAATTCAGACAGATTAAAAAAAACCCAACAAAACAGCCAACCCTACAACACATGTAGACCTGCAGAACAAAATATAAAAAGCCCTACGCTTCAACGCTCAGGAAGCAGAGCTGAGGCAGAGGTTACTGTACTGTACTACAGCATGAGGTGAAAAATCAAATGTATCGACCTCAGGCTCGAGCCAGAAAATAGTGATAAAGAAAATGTAGGGGTTTAACCCCACTTTCTCAGCACTCTCTGAACAAGAAATTGTGCAAATCCCATTGGTTCACCTAAATGACAATCAAAGAAGCAAAAAGTTTTAGAATTCTAAGCAAGCAAAATAAGCTTATTCGAAGCATATCACAGCAGACATCTTTTTTGTAAGATATTTTTCAGGGAGAAGACAGATACTGGAAGAAGAGAATGCAAACAGGTAACAGTAAATGAATGGTAAGTATCCCATTTTGGATTTTTTTAGGGGTTTTTGCTTTTTTTTTTTTTTTCCATGTCAGGGCAGTCTAACCACTTGAGTGGTGTGTACTGGATGCTGTTTTTAAAACTCACTTTGCAAACCAGGTGACTGTAGCTGCTGCAGCCTTTAAGCATCTGTTCCTGATGTCACCCGAGAGGTGACAGGACATTCCTAGAACCAGGCCTGTGAGCCGGGCAGATGTAAGCGGAGATTAATGTGCTTGCAATCAGAGCTGGCCCCCACCTAGTCATTTTGGAGTAGGGAGACACCGGCCTGCAAAAGCACCCACACAGATGTCTTCTTCAATTCTACGTTACTGGACTCCTTCAACAGCTTGTATGAACTTCTTAGAAGGGAAGCTGAGACAACCGTTGTTCCTGGCCTTCCAAGCACCTTTATTTATTATTAAAAACCAAACCTCTTGCAAACACGCTTTGGAAAAGTATCCAACAACTGCATGACTTATATCAAGCTTCTGATGCTTCCTAGTAAGAAAATAACCAGGTTGTGGTATTTCTATTCTGTCTAGTGAAATTCCACACAGGCTTGGCTAAATCATAAACTGCTAACTCCTCTCGCTACCTTGTTTCCCTAGGAACTATTTTAGCAATATGCCTAAACTACACCAACAGAATATTTGAAAAAGTCAGATCCTTGTTACTTTCGAAGCAGCAGCAATGCTTGAATGAGCAAAGCAGCTATAAAGAATAAGGGACAGAAGCAAACCCCAATAATATCCTTTTCAATGCATTTTAATAATTAAATACCCATTGGATTCAGGGACAATATTAAATAATTGCATGTTCTACTTCTGTCACCTTCCACTTCTTAGCCTTCCATAATAGTTCTAGCCAATAGAAACACATATGGATCCTGTTCATATGCATTCAAGATGCATTTAAGTTTATATACGTAGCCAAGAGTTATTGCACCAAATAGATTTCAAAATTGTAAAAAGATTTAATAAGTGATCTGATGTTATTTAACATTAATCACTAGAAATAAGATTAGCAGCGTTATTAAAATAAAAATGTAAAGCTACACCCAGCAACTCCTCCTTCCCAACAGCTACATCTCCTTTCTCTGCGCTTGCGCACCTCTGGCATTGGTGGAGCAGCACAAAACAGATGATCGACTGTCTTTGTAGAGTCTTGTATTGGAAACCAAATGACACAAGAGACTGTTCCTCCCTGCTCAAACTCCTATTGTGGAGAGCGCTACACAGAGTTCCCTACAAGCCTGTCAGTGTTCAAGAAGTTTTTGGATAACTCTTAGATATATGGTTTAACTTTTAGGTTGCCCTGTGTGGAGTCAGGACGTGGACTCAGCGTGATCTCTGGGGGTCTCTTCCAACTTAGGATATTCTATGATTATAGAATTAGGAACAGCTAATTTAAAATACACTGCTAAAACTATTTTGTCATATAGCCTATTCAGGTATTCTGTGTGGCTGTGCAAAGCAGAACAGCAGAAAATAGGTTCTTGCAAAGATAAAAAAGCAGAACAAAAGCTTAGGCATAAAAACCATAATGCTTACTTCGAAGCACCACTTAAAATACCATAAACTAAGTCACTGGTGCTCATGGTCAAAATGGCAATTATGGGCTGGATTTGATGAACATCACAAACGCTTCCTAACGGGAACAAACGTATCCAAGTAACAGAAAATTCAGAAGCAACATAAGGGAGATACTTTGTGCTATGAACCACGATGTTATCAGGTCACTGAAATACTCAACATTACGAAACTGTTGTATAATGGTAATACCAACATTCATGACACACATTTTAAGTTGAAAAATTCCAGGAAAAAAAAAAAAACAAACACAAACAAAAGATTAGAACAGGCCAACAAAAACCTGTCTATAAAGAAAACATTTTAATAAGTTAAAAAAAAAAAACAAAGAGAGAATAAAAGTGCAGGATATTTTTTTCCTTCTTATCACACTCCTACATTTCCATTCAAGCAGCTGACATTGATTTTTCCCATTTGTTCATAGTGCCACATAATTCTGTTGGGTGGAAGCCTGTCAGATGGAATCCTGTTTCATATCACATAACTGACTGGATAAAAGGTTAGGAACATGGCAACGTAATTCCTCTATGAATAACTTCCTTTGCAAAACAGCATTAGAATCCAGACTTCTCCAGGTTTAAGATTTATTAGTGTGATAAGATTACTTAAGGTCAATTTGTGTTCCTTCAAGCAAGAGAATTCCACTTTATAAAATTTCTGAAGTGTTGCCCACTTAGAGATACTCTCTTTTATCAGCTCCCTATTACAGATACTATTCTTTAACATCATGGTAGTCTTGTACGTACTAAGAAGGTGGAAATGTATTCCTTGGCATCCACTGCTCCTATTTAGGTACTTCACTAAGCATTACTACAGAAACTAAAGCTCAAGAGGGTGCAGTTTGTACGTGCGTTTTATGTAAGATGAGAAACAAATGGACATTAGCCACGCCAAGATGTTGCCGAGCCGAGTTTGCTGCCAGAAGATTTCCCAACTTTATAACCAGAAAAATCTGTAACGTTCTTTTGTACGCTCCAAACTCACCTCTGACTGGAACAATCTGCAGTATAAATCCATTTTATCATCAGTTTGAAAGACAAGATTAAGGCTCAATGAAATTTTCTTTGCCCGGTCATTTAGGCTATGTACATTATTAAGAGCAGACTGAATTTTAGAGTGAAAACAAGCAAGGTAATTCAGGAATTTATGTGCTGGTGCACCATACACACAAGATTTACGTCCCCTCCAGAGTTACATGACATTCTCCTTGTATTCTGAACAGGTGCATGCATCAAAAAGCGCTCGCAAGATGTTAGTACTACATTCTAAAGTTCCCCTAAATCCGTTCTACTGCTGAAAAAGAAAAGCTACTGCTGGAGTGGAAAAGCTTTGTACAAAATCTACATCTCCCTCGGGACCTTCTAAAGTCTGGAGTGCATTTGACGTCCTGTCTAGGCCATCCCAATAAGCGCAATCTTAGGGCAGTTTCTTCAGTATGTCCTTGCCCTACAGGACATAAAGAAAACACTATATAAACCTCTAGATTTCTGCAGTGAGCATTGTACCTAATGCATTTAGTCACTAACAACTTCAAATTTTTAGTCGGACTTTTAGTCTGAAAAGGAAACACCTCCAGTTCTATTGAAACTAATTTTATCTCAGAAATGAGGATATTAAAGTAGATATTGCCAATCTTGACAAAGAAATATTAAGGTGCCCTGAAAAGAAGGAAGAGAGTGGCAGGAGGGAAAAGAAAAAAAAGAAAAGGGGGAAGAAAATGATTTTGCACTCAGAGGTGCAAGCTCCTCTTCAGAAAGCAGCTATTCAGGGGCTCAATCATTAGGATACCTCCTCATCACCTACCGTTTGGTAAATTTTGATCAGTGTCACTCAGGCGTCACAGAAAGGCAACAGATCTTCATTCAGCACTGAGCGAACAGAACAGCGACCACATTCTCTACATAACTCATGCAAATGTGTGATGAAAAGCAACTTTTAATAGATTTACTGTATCAGCAATGAAAAAAGTGTGCCATGACTTGGATCACCAGTGATTTTGCTACTTGAAATCACTTGGATTATAATAATTATATTTGGCCTAATAGAACATAAATTACTTCAGGTAAAGAGATTTTGCAGTACAGAAATTAAAACCAGAAAGCTGTTTTAAAGCTCAGAAGATAATACTGAAGTTAAACTCTCACTAACACACCGTCTAAGTAAGCTTTAACTCCAAATTCAACTAACATTGTCTTCAAAAAGAATGTAGTCGTTTCAGGGTCATACTAGTGATAATACTTATTTGGAGAATCAGAATCAGGTTTGCCTAATAAATGTTAACCGTGCCTTTAGAGATATCATGTTAAAAAAACCGTACATACAGGTTTTGAATTTTGTGTAAAGAACACTGGAACCATGTACTTAAATAAACAGAACAAAGAAATAAAGAAAAAAGGAATGTCAAGCTCCAGTAGATTTAAAGAACTCTACGGCTTCCATGTTAACATGCCTAACACAAAGCCTTATGAATCTTTTAAAAAAAAATATTTAGCATCTGTCAGTCTGTCAATGTCAAATCAGTCTATTTTCTTCCTAATGGAAAAGAGCCAACAGAAAATACTAACGCGCTCACCACCAATTTCCCTCCACTTTAAGGTTACACACACAAAAATGAAGTATATGCCACCTTTGGAGATGTTGAACTCTGGAGGAAATGTAGGTTATTTTCATAGTAGAACCTGACCACAGCTTTTATACAATTAGCACAATATACAACAAGACAACACTCAAAGCATTTTCTAAAGATACGGAATTTACATATTTAAATAACTTGTGGTTAAAGTACTGCAGCTAATCACTCTGTGGACAACATTTTTTAAGCTAAGTACCTTGCTGCTGTTCTTCCTCTTCTTCACTAGATGAAGCCAAATAAGCTTGAAAATCCATGTCCAGAAGTTCTTCTTTGTTAAAAGCTCTGTTAAGTGACGTTACTCGTTCATGATCTGTCTCATCCCAGGTGATATCTACCTTAAAAATAAGAATGCCACTTGTGGAAGCTGACATACTAAAATTAAACATTGTAACTCTGACTTTTTAGGGAAAACTATTTCTTTCCATTTAAGAAGCAATGTAAACCTGTTACTCGTGCTCTACAACAATTAGCTGTAATAGCCGATTGCTAAAATGAATTTAATTACAACTTCTTGGAATGTGTTCTACAATGGATTTCATGGGGTTTTAACTACATGAGAGAATTAGGAAGTCTTCTCATGCGCTGAAGGGTTCTATAACAGCAGGTCACACAACACGAGACCTGTCAGCCGCATTTCCTTTGGGGCAGCAGATACTGGTGTTGAAGCAGCCACTGACTCCTCCTCTTTCCTCTTCCAGCAGCAATTCATGCCTGGAATCACGCATGGATTGCAATGGGGCCAACGAAAGTGTTTGTGCAGCTGCAGCCTCAACCAGAAGGTGAAACAGATCTGATTGAAAATGATCCATCAGGCATGACCTATTCCTCAACTAATCGCTTCTCCAATCCGGTTCACTTCATGGTCAGACAGAAGTCTTGGCTGTCACGTAAGACAGAGGAGGAATGAAAAGCTACAAGGAAGGGAAGCAACTGTTTAAACCTGGCACGATCACGAAAAAGGCTCTCGAGCTACACACAAATACCCATTTTAGGCAAATTAGAGGACTTAACTGTGAATAATAAAGTAATTCTGCGTGCAACTTGTAACAGGGGTTACAAGTAATGAATGTAATACGGTTAAAATATAGTACTTATTTTGTAACAAAGAAGCCAAATCTCTTTCAAAATCCAAAACTTGATCTTATTTATGGAGTTGCAACCTGTGGCTCCATAACATTCTTACATCTTTTAATATGTTTGACATCTTTACTTTGACGATAACGAGGAATCTTTTCCCCACTACTTATACAATTTATAAGCTGACAACAAAAGTAAACAAATTAGAAAAACATTACAAAAGATACCTTTGATGTTCCCATAGCAGCAGATGTGAAATACTTTGGCTTATATGCAGCTATGTTCACTTCTGAGGCTACATCTTTTGGCTTATCATCAAATGTAACATTATCTGGAATAAATCTTAGAGGCAAATACAACATGTTATTATTCAAATACACTGGGAAATGTCATAGTATAAACAGTCTAAGCTTTTCATGAGTATAGTACATCAGCACAAAAGAATTTGCTAACACAAAAAGTTGGTAAGCCTGAAAAGGGAACTAAAGATGTGGACAAGTACTCCACACGTGTAAGATGGTCTGGTTTCTATTCCACAGGTTCAACGTGTAACGCTGCCATGTCAGAGAAGTACACAAAACACCTTTCAGTTTGGTATTAGCAGGGTCAGAGGTGGGGTTTTTAAGTGGTTTGGTTTGTTTTAAGAATCACCTTTTCAGGAAGCTTCATTTTAAAAATTCAAAAGAAAAAAGTGAATAAAATAGAATTTGAAAATAGATAAATACAACATTTTAGGAAACTCTGGTATATCTTTAACATTACAAACAGTAAGAAAAAAATGTTAAAAAGATCAAAGTCATAGGTAACAATGGAAGAAGTTAGATAAAAATAACAACTCTTCGTAAACTACATGACAAATTACTTAGGCTTTTTTTTTTTTTAATCATTGCAAATGTAATTTGATGAATACTATTCAGCGTTAAAATTTAACAACGGAGAAGATTAGGAAAAACACCAGAGAATTTTAAACAGCTGTCTCAGTTGTAAAACATTATCTTTCTATGTTTAGAAGCTTGAAAAGTTACATGTTCATTTAGCAGAGATCATCTTCTCCACAATGGTTCAAAGCAAATGAACTGAATTCCTCTAGAAAATGATTCAAAGCAAAAAAAACTTCTTTCACTGACTTCCAAGAGTCACCAATAACACGGGCCCCAGCAGACAAAGCCAGCTTCTGTGAAAACTTACTATGATTTAGTAACTTCTCTTCTGCTCAGAATAAAAGGCTTTTTTCCTAATAAAAGGAAATACTAACAATAAAGCACAATTATAATTTATAATTCTTTACTCTCCAGCTGCAACTTTTGAAATATTAGAGCTTCCAGCTCATTCACAGAGGCTAGCACAGCAATCTATCACAGCTCGATGACAAGAGCAGCAATATTCTTGCCCTGTGGTAAGAAATCCTGAAAAAGACCACTTCTGGACCCTCGGGGAAAGGATTAAAAAACCACCCAAAAACCCCAGCAATATGTTGTTTTGTTTCCTAAATTGTACCGCTTTATTTAACTGTATCAAAAGGTTGAATATACAACCAGAACATTTTACGTGAGAATAAACTCTCTATGGAGAGATCCTCTCAAACTTTCCATATTTTTCCAGTAAAAACGCTCAAAAAGAAAAGGCAACCTAACGACTCACTGGATGCATAATTTATTTATAAATCTAATTTTGGTTACAGGATAAATGCAATTATTTTAAATTGTCTTTAATTCTCCCTCCTCTCCCCGACACAAAAATGTCACCAGCGGAGTTACCTCAGGTCTATAAAAGAACAGCTACTTTCAAATTCCAGTCCATCGCATTCCTCATAGATTTTGTTGGCCGTTTCAGGAGAATCACATTCTACAACCGCATAGAAGTACTTCAGTCGCTTAAATTGATACTCCCGCAGTTTTTCCCTATAAATCCTGCAAAAGTGGAAAACACCACAACCAAGCGAGCTGGCTTTAACAACTTCTCACTTGCAAAATATTTTAATTCAGCTCATTAAACGTACGTATTCAAACACTCCCCTATCTTGTAAGATGATTAGATGTTAAAGATGAAGTTTCGCTGGTATCTGTTCGGTTTTACTCAAGTAAAAAGACTAACTCACGCAGTTTTATTAAGCGTACACTTTCTGTATCTGATTCTGCTTCCCACTGGCACTGTCAGGTCAGAGGCCCTGTGCAGGGCACAGAGCAGCATCTCTGCGTGCCTCTGAAGTGCCATTTAACAGCTCCTGTCAAGTTGTTTGCAATTATCCTGGCTCTTAGAAAGGTTATGAAAAGCTTGTTCATACATAAGGAAATGTTAATAAGGTAAGAGAAACTGGGAGATTGTAAGGACAGGATGGCAGATGCTCCTGCTAGAGAGAGGCCGCATAGAAGTGATGAGTAAGAAAGCAGGAGGAGTGAGGAAAGGAATCAGGACGCTAACTTGGGTAGCACAAGCGGAGGGGGTGTCAGAGAAGATGACAGCAAGAGGAGAAAGAAAGCAGAAAAGAGATTCAGAACTGGATGAACCGGAGGAAGGATGCAGGAGAGAGATGGCAAGGCTCGGGTCCCATGCCGTGAATTTGAAGGATATAGGCACAGGTATCACTGAAGTATCTCTGGGATATCTGGATTTCTGTTTGTTGTATTCCAGATGCTCTAGAGGCCACTGAGCGGCAAATTTAATTAATGCTTCAGGATGTGCACAGTGAAGCTGACTTCAGAATGCATTAGAAGTTCATCATATACTTCCCTCACGCACTAGAGGCTTCCTTCAAAGAGATCTGCACTTATTTTAGAAGCATCCAGATTTTCCAAATATAGGGCAGTCCAGCGGGATGTATTATACAAAAGTGGCCCCAGTCAGCCTGCCAAACATCTGGAAATTTTGGACAAATATAAAAGCAAAACCTCTCAAGCTCCATATAGACAAGACTTTCAAGTAGAACAAAAGGGGAAAAAAAAAAAGAAAAAAGAAAAAAAGCCATGCCTGAAGAAGCCTGGACAATGGTAGGCCTGATCAGCTCAGCCTAATAAGCCAGGGCTGCTGCTGGTGGCACTCAAGAAATGTCAATCTGGGAATTCTTGGCCTAAGTTTAGGTCCCTGTTGATTACGCAGATAAAAATGTTGACAGCAAGCAACACAGTTCACTGCGTGAATTGCAATTCACAGAGGAGAAATGCTGTGTTAAGCTCTCCACACATTTGTTCCATTTAGAATTTCAATGAGCTACAGAATACAAACTTTCAACTCAATTACCAGCAAGCAAATTTTCTCAAGTGTCATTCTAATGCATTTTTTCAATGCATTGACAGTGAACGAGGGCCAGTTGCAAAATATCTCTTGAAAAAGCTGAAAAATTAAGGTGTCCACAGGTGACTTCCACATATAAAATTTTGGAAACACACGCTGAGAAGGATTTTCACGATTTTCACTGAGAATTAGACATACTGTATTTCTCATTTGAGGATAAAATTAATACCCGTCATTCTCTGTGGTGTTCTCTGGCAGATCAAATAGTTCCACAGGTCCTTTCTGTTCTTCTTCTTTCAATCTCTCTTTTCCAAATTCTGAAGGATAAATCTACAAATGCAACAACATGAAAGTAATTTTTTAACTGTAGTGGCATAAGGTACACACCAACTAAGAAAAAGTATCTCACCAAGCCTTTTAGACCTTAAGATCTTTCTCTAAAATTAAAGGTATGAATTCCATAAGCTTTAATACCCCCTTCATTTTCATTTACAGGAAAGACAGTACAAGAAACAAACTGCCTGTTAAGAATATTTTGGGACAGATGAGCTACAGGGACTGTGACTCTGTCCATTTCACCATAGCCCTTTTCAGAAAGGGGTATTTGACTCCCATGTCTCAGAAAGCTGGAGGCAGACACTAAAAATGGAAAAATGGAACTTAACTGATCAAAATTCAACCAATTTATTAACAGCTCTGATGTGCTGAGAAAGCAGAAGTGTTGTGCAATGGTAAAAGGGGTCGGAGAGCAGTTTGAAATAGCCAGATTTAAGGTTGAGTTATCCGACAAAAAATCCACTGAAAATTAAACTAGCCAATGAAATGTAGTCTCCTCCTCCCAGGCTTTCAGAACTTCACTCTTAGTCTCTGAAACACAGCACTTAGAGTCAACCTCATAAACACGAGAAGAGCTTCGGGCTCTAACTTTATCACCTGCGTGAGTGCTGCTAAAAAGCAGCACCTGTTTAGTTCTAACACAGCAAGTTAAATTGCAACAATTTCTCATTTATTACCTTAATACCTCTTTTGGTTCTCCACAGAACTGTCTTACTTTGTTCTTACTTTGTAGACTTTTTAATAGTAAAAGCCAGTACTCCTTTTAGAAATCAGGTCTTACCTTAACAGAAAATACCACTCCTCCCTTGGGCGTGAAAGAATTAAAGAGAGCCAGCAAATCCTTAGCCTTCAGTCTGTCCCAATCCATATTACAGACTGCCAGTCTACTTGTAATCTGAACAGAGAGGAAGAAAAGAAAAAAAGGACATGAAGTTCATAGGTTTAATTCCTGACTGCTAAGGGGAATACACAATTCTCTAGCAGCTATCGTTGGCAAAAATCAAAGTCAGCAATAAACTGCAGAAAAAAAATAAAATAAACACTTTCCTCAAGAGTTGTTATCACTTAAACTAGCAAACGTCAGAAGCGGCAATCACCAGAGCAGTTAAAGGACATAAATAAAGAAGCACCACAGAAAAGACTGCGCCAATAACAGATTTAGGACTGTGGTTACAACATCAGCACTTAGAAATTTGTTATCATCACATGGTTAGTCACAAGAGCAACCAGCATCACAGTATTCTAACAGCACTGGAGTACTGTGACTTCTTATACGCTAATTGTGCTCAGTTTTAAAGCCCTACTTCATTGTTTAATGATTTCCTATTTTCTTAAAGCGTGACTTAAAAAAACAAATTCAAAAAAGTGAAAAAAACCCCAGTAGTTAACAAAAGCACTACTATTTCAAGTTTGGATCTCTGAAAAACTCAATTCTGTTTGTTCTTTCACTTACAGAAAGCTTATTTAGCCATAGGCGTATTTATTTCTGCTTAGAGGGAAGGGGAGACACCAGCGAAAATTGCAAGTCTCTCACTCTCAGCCAAATTCATCATCACTTCCACTCTGTAACTAAAAGGTTGAAAACCTTTATGAAAAACACTTTCATAGATGAAGGTCTATAGCGAACTCGTAACAGCACACATTTCTGAGCTGGTCACGTAGCAGCTTTTCACACGCAAAGCATCGTTACCTCATCTCCACGAGGGGCATCTTTATCTAGCTCCCGCCATGAATGCTCTATCTCTGGCTCCTTTGGCAATAGGTCATTTAAATCTTCATCATCATCTGAGCTCGTTTCAATGTTCCCTATGCCTCTAGCTAGATCAGGCCCATTATAACTTTCTTCATCGTCTTCTGAATCAGTATCTTCTTCGCCTGTTTCTCCATCGTCTTCTGACTCCTCTTCCTCATCATCTTCTGGCTCCTCTTCCTCGCCTGTTTCTCCATCATCTTCTGACTCCTCCTCTTCTGATTCTGCATACTCGGAAGCATCACTTGCAGAAATGTCTTCCTCTAATTGGCTTTTACTAATGTCACTTTGATCGTAGGTGTCTGTGCATACTGTCACTGAAATACAAGCATTAAAAAGCTATTTTTATGTTGAAATTACATATGATCCTTTACAAAGCGGAAAAAAAGCCCTCAGGTTTTCTTCACATAAATTCATAGAATCTCTGAAATGGGCAACGATGCAGGAACGAATGACATCAGAGAAGTGCAAACAACATAAGTCATCAGTATCGCCTCTTCAGCTTGTCTAATCTAATCCCCCTTCAGGCACAAAATTGCATTATCAATCTCAAACTGTAATGAAACATCACCGCTTTTCTGTTTATATGTACAGAATCCACAGGTGGAAATTAGACTCCAATAATGTAGGCTACACACACGCACAAGTAAGATAAAGAAATTCCACATCACTTGTTGTCTCTGATGCCCTCTAATATTAATGCCTTGGTGCTGCCATCATGACACTCTCAGCCAACTAATGATGATATGCTGAAGCCTTCATGGTATCAGACCTTACATTTGCTACACAGTTTGATAAATAGAGTTGTGTATACGCTACTATACCTGTTACTTTTCCAGCCAATCAACAATTCAGCTCCAGCAAGTATAGGGACAAGTACGTTCATAACATTACTGAAGAACCAGCACTGATTCTATAAAGAGCTGTCCAACTCTGATTCTTCAGCAATGCAGAATCCGAGTCAGTCAGCTATTTCATGACTGATCTTGCAAAAGGTATTCTACGGATAAAACAAAAGCAACAGCATGCAAGCAAACATACCCGAATTTTACCTGTTATTTGAACAACTAACCTGATTCTTTTGTTTTTCCTCCTAGGGAATGGTCCCTCCTGGGAGCTTTAACGGATTTAGTTTCACTTGGTTGTGAAGCCTTTTGCTTGTTTTGAGTTGAAATTGATCTTCCTCCTGATGCATCTCCTTGCTTGTTTTCCCCTTTGTGTAAAAGGCCCTTGTTTCCCCGAATGGGATCAATTTCTATTGTAGTTTTCTTTGAGTCCTCTTTCAGATGTAATTTAGATGTAACTTTTTGTCCTTCATTTTTACGGTCATCCAGTTTTGTCACCGCTTCACATGTTTGGTCCGCCCCTTGTTTCTTTATTTTGCTCTCCTCTACAGGGAGGCCATCAGCAAGCAGTTCTGCAGAAGTCACTTCTCCTTTAGGTTTAGCTTTTTTTTTCTTTGTTTTCTTTTTAGTGTTTTCTTTAGTATCATCTTCTGAAAGATCAGAGTCAGATTCTGACAAAGTATAAAACCTCCTGAGGTTCTCTGTAGAAGTATAGTTAACAGGGCGACCTCTTTTATCCACTGTATATTTCAGCTTGAACTTCTTGTCGTGAAACATAGCTCGAAATCGTTTGTCAACCTTGATTTTCCGTTCTTTTTCAGGCATCTCCCAAAATCTGGGATCCCTAGTAATGTGGCTAAACCGTTCATCGCTCAGTATTTCCCCTTGGGATGACATTTTTGATGCTGTCGAAGACTTGGACATCTGCAATACGAAAAAACAAATAAACACTTGCGGTAGAAAAAAAAACCCACCTAATTAACACAGATTTAGAGAAGTAAAACCCTACTTCCGATTAATAAACCAGATTAACATAGATGTAATTGAAAAAGAAAGAATTAAGCGAAGTTAGATTTCTAACCTATATACAAAAATTATTTCGGAAAACACATACAGCAATTTAAACGAGTCATAAATAACCCTTCAACTCCCACAGACTAGGCCGCTAACCTTAGCCCCTTCAGATAACGGACGCGCCCCTCCAGAGGCCCCTCAGCTGCGGATACAGCCTTGAGCGATTCCCAGGCGCTCAAGCAGTTCCCTTATAAGCCAGACCTCAGACTCATACGTCCCACAGGACTACAGCGTAGCCTCCCTCCCCGAGCCCAGCAGCGGGCGGAGGTCCCCAGCGAAGAGTCCCGTTCGCGCAGCCCGGGCTCACCGACCGTGACCAGCCGCGGCCTGCACTGCACCGCACCGCCGCCTTCCCACACGCTCGGGCCCACAACCCACCGCGCGCCACAGCCGCTTCCGGCGGCACTACGGCAGCCGCAGCAGGACACGCCGCTCCCAACCAATCAGAGGGCGCGGCCGGCCGGGGAGGGGTTCGGTTTTCCTCGCGCTTGCGCTGGGCGCGCTCCCGCGGCCATGGGCGCGGCGGCGGTTGGGGCGCAAGTTCTGAGGGGGCCCGGCCGCCCGGGCCTGCGGGCGGGCTGCGGGTGGCGCTGGGGCTGCTGGCGGCCGCTGGCGGGACGCTCCGCCGCCGCCTCTCCCCCCACCGGCGCTTCGCCGGGGTCGGGCGCGCTGAGCCCCTTCGACCGGCGGCTGAAGCGGAAGCAGAAGAACTGGGCGGCGCTGCAGGCCGAGCCCGCCAAGTGCGACTACCTGCGGGAGGAGGTGGGGGCGGCGGCGGCGGCGGCCGGCGGCCCGGGGCGGCCCCCTCGGCAAGGTGGGGGAGGCCTTCGCAAGGCGGAAGGGGGAATGCGGGGCCGGGGCGATGCCCCGCGCCGCTGACCGGAGGCCTTTCCCCCCTAGGTGGGCAGCAGGATAGCGGACAGGGTGCTGGACATCACCAGGTAAGCCCCGCCGGGAGGGGAAGCGGGCACCGCGCCGTACCCCGGTCCCTGGGCGGGGGACGCGGCCCCCGGGGGCTTGTGAGCGCTCGTCCCGCCGCCTTCTCGTAGCGGTGGCCACAGGAGGGGGCTCGGTGCGTTCGGCTCGAAAAGACGTTTGGAGATGGGCAAGCAAAGCGTAAAATAGCCTGAAGTCTTGATTGTGTTTTATGTTGCTAAACTTGTCCTTTAGAACATTTCCTCTTGCCCTGGATGTTGGCTCGGGAAGAGGTTACATAGCTCAGCATTTAACCAAGGTACCGTTTCTTCCTACTTCTAAGTGTTTAAAATAAATACACATTTATCCTTCTGTTTTCAAATACAGCTTTATTAGAACTTAATCCTCTAAATTTTGTTGAGGTAACTCCTTTTTCATTTTCCTCCCTCATATTTGCAACTACAGTCTAAAAATGCATGGCGTGCAGGCCGTTGCTCTCTATTTATTGTCACCAAAGGCTACGCAGATAGTGGAGCGAGAGAAGCTATTTGTTGTGTGGCAGTTAACGTTTCATCTTGAGTGGGGAGATGTGTGTTTTTCCATCAGTCTTTGTTGGACACAATTATTAAAGAAAACTTTCCTTGTACAGACTTTTAAGCAGTGAATAGTTTGTCCTTCATGAACTGTGCTGTAAGTAAAGGTCCTTCATTGGCTGCTACTCTGTGATTTGTATTTGACTGAACTTAAAATTAAAAATAAAGAATATGCTTTCTGTTACTACTTCAGCTATTCTCCCTGGGAACAATTATTAAGTACTAAGTTGGGGGGAAAAAATGTTTTCTGCTTTATATAAAGTTTTTATCAAGCGTGTATTTGTCAAGTGTAATCATCTTATTATGTGTAAGCATCACCAAAAAAATGTCAACTGATAATTCAAGTCGCTTATGGACTTTCTATATTTTATTTCAGGAAATAGTTGAAAAACTTATTCAAGTTGATATTGCAGAGAATGCTTTAGTAAGTAGCTTTCTGAATGCTAATGTGCTTCAGTTCCATAATAGAGGAAAAGAAAAGTGAGTTTCTGATGTTGTTCTTTCTTCTAACCCAACATTAGAAAAACGCTGTAGAATCTGAAATCCCTACGGTCAGTGTTGTAGCTGATGAGGAATTCCTTCCTTTCAAAGAAGATACGTTTGATCTTGTTGTTAGCAGTTTAAGGTATGTATTTAATATTTATTTACATTCTGGGTTTTTTGTTAGAGATGCTAAATAACGTTATTTTTTTTTTCAGAGTAGCTGTGAGAAAAAAAAGAGAAAGATTAATAGTCCATTAAGTAGCAACAAGGAATCTACTTGTATAGTTAATAAGCGTATATTAGGAAGAAAACACTGTCCTGATGGTTCTTACTGTTTTATTCTGTAGATTCTCTCTTCCCTGGCAAAATAGTCTCCAGGACTTGCATCTTCTCAACTTTTGTATGAACATTTGTTTTTATTTAGTATCACTTTTAGGCAGGCATTTCAGAACTTGTGCAGCTTGAGAAACTAGTTTGTTTGATTTCAGAAACAGATGATATGACAATTATTTGCATTTCCTAAACTTTGTTTAATATGCAGTTATAAAATGTATGTTTCTTGTTATTTCAGTTTACATTGGGTGAATGACCTTCCTAGAGCTTTTAGAGAGGTAAGAACCTGTTTTTAAGTATGAAAAATGAACGCTTGCCATTACTTGCATTTAGAGCGCTCTGTATTTCTCTGTCGTCTTTAAATAAAAGGCGCAGAAATAGCTCACGTCGCACACAAGTATTTTTTGCAGTGTTTTTAGTGGTTTGAGGAGCATCAGTTGATCCTTCTACTAATTTACTTTCTCAGATCAATATGGAATAGATGTGAAACATGTTTGTAATGATATTTTATAGTCTTAAGAGCTGAGATGATGGTAGCTGATGTAAATGGAGGCAATGCTATCGCCTTGCAGTAAGTGTTAGCTCTTACTACTTGTAGTACAGGAGTTTTCTAAATTTAGCTTCTTCAGAACTGCTTTGTGGAACTTTTGTTAATTTTCTGTCTCAGCTATTTATCTTGAAATACCACTTGAATCAGGTAACAGCGTTTTGATTGTGAAATGAAGCAAATAATTGCTAGAGACAGAAAATTGAAACTTACTGAAAAAAATCTGATTTGGGATTATTTCAGCTCCTTCCTGCGAGTGAAAACTTCTTTCAAATCAGCTAACTTTGGAGTAGTTTACTGGTTTTTTTTCATTTATTTCAAACTGGTGAGTCATTACAGTGCTACCCTATCACCTGTTGGTGTGAATGGGAGTGCCTTGCTGTTGTGGAAATAATAAAAATAGATATTGTGATGCCTTCAGTATTTAAATAAAACCACTTGGAAATAAATACATATTTTTCTCTGGAATTTAAGCTTTCTTTGGAGTGTCAAATTTTTTTACCTCCACAGTAAAAATAACTGATACATTATAATGACCCACAAAGGTGACGGAATTGGGGTTCCTGCCTAATTTTCATTGTGAATGCTCGTGCTCATTTCTTATGTTGGAACCACTGGCTTTAATGAAAACTGCCTTCAACTGCTTAAATTTCTTACCTGTCAGTAAGGTTACTTACTGACAGGTTAAATTTCTTACCTGTCAGCTTCTTGACTAGCATAGAAAAGATAG
>JAVSBS010002720.1:31390-52378 GCA_033124195.1 Coracias cyanogaster | reverse complement strand
AGTCTCAAAAAATTTTGCATGGAAGGAGAGAAAAAAACAACAACAACAACCACCAACCCACCGGCAAGGGGGAGGGCAGAAAAGCCCCCGCAGCAAACAGAAGGAGGTGCTGCTTGGCAAAAATCCCAGGCTGAATCATTTAAATCACTTTTAGTGCCTCCAAATGCAAGTCGTTGCCTCTGTTTATAGAGTCACGGTGAGAGACCTGAAGAGAATACATTTCCTAAAGCAACATCTGAGCTCGGGAACCAATCAAAACTCACTTCACATGCTGCAAACCCTCATCTCTCTGGCCAAGCTTTTGTTCTGTTGCTGGGTTTGGTGTCAGCCTCCGTCCCCACAAGAAAAAACCCACAGCTCGATGACCAGATCGCTGAGTGTGTTTATGATAGGGAGGGTTCACTACACAGGCTTTCCAGGAGGTATAATTCCCAACAATAAACAGTCTGCGTAGGGGCAGTTGTTGATCAACACACCCCTATAAGTGTAATCCTTCAGTTTTTCAAACTGACAAATTACACTTCCTTACCACTGGTTTTACAGACACAAAAAGCTCTTCTCCCAGGCTATAACTTTAAAAATAGTTACTCAAACACAGCATGTACCCACCCAAAAATCAAAAGAAAACTGCAGTCAAACTCAAATTCAGCCGCAAATCTCAGTCTGCATCGTAAATGGGGCTGACAGGGCCACCTCCCACTCCTACCCTTGTTCAAGGGCTTCCGATCATGTCTACTTGCACCTGAAGACACTTAAGGAGATGCTGACAATCCATTTTGTCTTTCAATACTGGTTGAAAAAGCTTTTCAAAAAGTGGACAGTAAGTGATATAAAATCAAGAAAGTCTAATTCTCATTTTTCACCAATCCAACACTTTCAGTATTGTGAAGCCAAAGGTTTGAAATTGTTTGAGTGCCCAAGATGATGCCAGGCTGCAGCTGTTGGAAACTCTTTTACACTCAGCTTCAGCAAAGTAAAGATGTTGCAAATGGCCTATAACACACATTTACCGGTCCTGCATGATTCCTAGCATGAAAATACCTGGCGGCTTCCCACATAGAATGGTTTGGCTTGGAAGGGACCTCAAAGATCATCTAGCTCCAACCCCATGTCCAGGAATGCACCTCATACCGAAGGCAGAAGGGCTGAAGGATAGATACACTAGCCCCACAACCTCACAAGGTGGACAGCACCCTGGGATAATGCCCATGAAGTCCAGTGCTGCATCATCGCCCAGATGCAGGACAAGATCTTCCTTCCTATCTGCAGTGTGAGTACAAGCCATGGCCAGAGGCAGGTACATGGCAGA
Organism: Coracias cyanogaster; assembly: GCA_033124195.1. Classification (NCBI taxonomy): domain Eukaryota; kingdom Metazoa; phylum Chordata; class Aves; order Coraciiformes; family Coraciidae; genus Coracias; species Coracias cyanogaster. Next base: position 51,069 of record JAVSBS010002720.1, on the reverse strand, counting down.
AGTGTGTCCTGCAATGGCAGTCCCTGACACCCTGTGGGGTGCTTCACACATCTGCCTTAGAACAAATCAGCCTATGGTAGCATTTATGTAGGGCTTCTGCATGCGCGGGAAGGCGAGGACGAGCACAACTCCATTCATGACTCACCCTGGGACACTCATCAGCATCTCTTCATGCCTGCCACAGCCTCCCACAGTGGCAGCCTGAAGTGCTCCCAAAACCCTGTGGTGGCACCCAGAAGGCAGGTGAGTGTGCCTGAGTGGGTCTGGCACACTTCGTGCCGCACAGTGCAGGCACTGCTGCTGACCTCGCCAGCCTTGGAGATGAGAGCTGGAGCCATGGGGAGATCTCCTGGGAACTGGGCTGAGATGTCATCTTAAGCAGTGCAGGGAGAGGGCGATTATTTTAGCTGACTGTCAGCAACAGGCACCTGCAGCACCCTGGTGCACCTCAACAGAGATCTCCATTCACAGTGCCGTGACTCCTGTGGCACCCTCCTGCCCCCAGCTCAGGTGTCCTCTGCACCCAGGGCAGAGCTAGTCCCTGCGTTCCTCGCAGATCCGACTCCCACCTCACGCCTTCCCGCTGCTGGGATAATAAATACCTCCCGCCTGAGCACAGTGCGCAGCCAGGCTGCTCTCCCGCTTCCCAACGGCACGTCCAGAGGCGGCAGATTGGCAGGTTGCTGGAGGAGGCAAACCTTGCGGGCTGGCGGGCGGCCAGGCCGCCATGGCCTCCTGCCACAGCCCCTGCATCTCGCAGGTCCAGCCTGCCAGACACGTCTCCCTGTCGCGTGACAGGCCACTGGGTTGTCTCACACGCTAGAAAAGATCTGAGAAGACTGCTTCATCACTGAGAGGCCCACGCAGGGTCCCCTCTGCTGTCCTCACCCAGAGCGGGGTTTAGAGGGGCTGGCAGGTGAAGTTCCTCCTGGTTGTGGTCCAGAATTGGTGCCCAGAGTTCTGCAGGTGACTTCATCCCCCTTCTTTCTGATGGGGATACTCTGTGTTTACTCTTGTTTGTGTTTTGCAAACCTCTGCCAACATTACCAGGGCAGAGACATTCCCTCCCTGTTGGTGCAGAAAGGCATGCAGCCATGGAGAGCCTGGGACCCACACTGACCCACACATGGGGACATCAGTACAGGTGAGCTTCTGTCAAATTTAGATGCAGAAAGACAGCAGTTCTTCACACCTGAGGTGTGTCTGTAATCTCTGGCTAGTTCTTTAACCCAAAAGCCAAGTCCCCTCATGTCAAACTGCTACTTCCAGCCCCATTGTCCTGGAATGTCTCCAGTCCAAGTTTCCACAGTGGGAAAAAGCACAGAGCCGCTCCTTCCAAGCGACTCCGGCACCTGGTCCTGCTCACAACCCCACAAACCCAAAAGTTGGCTCTGGTGGCCCTGGTGAAGAAGAGAGTGCTGTTTTTTCCTCAAGAGTGGGATATCTGCCATGAACCACAGATTCAAATTGCGGTGAAGACTTGGGCTGCCCATACATCTACACTTTCAGATATGTCCTCTTTTTCTGCGCATAAATATCTCCAGTTGGATCTTTTGGGGATTTTATTTTTTGTTCCTTAAGCTTTACAGATTTCTCATGGTTTTCTGAATATCTGGTTGGCCCATCAGATCAAAAGCCTTTTGCTATGCTGCAGCACATCTTAGAGTCTCAGACAGGTGCCCAGGAGTCACCCCAGAGTACCTGGGACAGGCAGCACCCCAACTCACGCTGTTGTGCACGTGCACTGTGCTAAACCAGCCACGTGAAGTAAGTCCAATGCACAGACCAGTGTGTACTGCCTGATATATCTAAATATCAATCTAAAATGCAAAGAATGACTGTACAGGGCACATGCAACATGTCTGATGATACTTCCTGGAGGTACCAGACTTACTTCCACCATGAACTTACTGTGCATCTGCCTGCAAAAACCCAAGCAGGCATATGGGAGCCCTAGAGGAGAATTTGCTGCAAATGTGTTGTTACTCAAGCCTACTCAGTCTATTCTTAGTGTCTTCCCATCCGTAGTAACAGGTCACATTAACATGTTGATACTTGTGTGTTCTCTTTGATTCCTCAATATTATCTCACAGCTGTATCTAGAACAGAAGTTTCTGACATTGTTGACTGCTGTTGTGGCCACTTCTGCTCACGTGGTGCACACCTCATGTAATTTCCCCATGATCCCATGGCACAAGGCTTGTACCCCATTGCTCCAACGGCTTACATGGAATTATTCCAGGCATAGCTGAATATGATTTTCATCAGAATGTGGCCTTTATTTTAACTGCATTTAGTCCTTGACTATATTTCAAGTATGTCTCATCTTCCAGAGACCTTTAAAATGCTCTTTTATTTGTGTGCTGTTGTACAGAGTGCAGCCCAGGAGCTGCTCCGATTAGCCAGGCAGAATGTGTGGATGCAAGACAAGGTGTTTCTGATGGCTGGACTGAAGCTGAGACACGTGCCTCTACTGGATAGCCATCTGGGTCTGAATCTCACCCTTTTTAGAAAGCTTTGAGCATGTAAAAAATTGCTTGCAAAAACAACATCTGAAAAAAATCCTTCCAATTTTAAGGGTAACCATCCAGAATGCTAATTTATTAAAGAAAGTCCCACCAGACCATGCACAGGCTCTGAAGAAGAAGGCCCAGAGGAGCACAGTGGACTGAGAGGAAAGCCTGAGAGTTTGTCAGAGCTCTTGTAGGACTCTCCTGCTCTTTCCTCATCAAGCACCCCATGTGCTCTGCAGGATTTGAAAGACCCTGAGGAGGAGTTTGTGGCCTGCCTCTGTGTCATGAAAGCACTAGTGTTAACGCAGCACCCTCGTCAAGCAGGTGAGGCTTTCCCCAGGGCCTGGAGAAGCCCCTTTACCGACTCTTTGTTTTGCTTCCTTAAAGCTCTGCCTGTACTGAAGGGGTTACTGTCTCGTAGAATATAACAGTGGGGCTGACTTGGCTGGAACAGACATTAACTTCCACAGTAAATCTGGCAGGAGCTGGTAATTACAGAAAAAGCAGCCAGGGGTCATGGCCAGCCAATGCTCTGGAGTAACAGAGCAGAAAATCAAAACAGAGGGGGAAGGGAAATCATATTCATCATAGTCTTAGGGCTGAGGTCGGGCTCCTCCAAACTATCAGGAGCCTGTCGTCAATTGTTATGTTTAGAAGGAGCCTCTGGAAGATGAGGTAATAATAATGTTAAACATTAACTTGTTAGTGCTCCCGCTGCACTGGAAATTCACCTCCACCCCGGCACAGCTGGGAAGGGGGAACCAAAACTCCCTGGAAAGAACCGGGAACACGGTTTGCTAATTGCACCACTGCATTTGTCCCATTTCTGGCAGGTCTCTAGCGCTAACACACGACCCAAAGGTTCCTGCTTCATGGGTCTTGCATTCTCCCTTGCTAGTCCTGCATTGCTTCAAAGTCCTCCAGCACACGCTTCTCCCCTTGCTGGAGTGCCGGCAGCAGGCGAGGGAGGTCTGCACTGCCTCTGAGCCGGCAGGGACGGCACCCCTACAACACCGTGACAGGGTGGCAAAGATTCACCTTTGGAGCAGGAGCAAACGTCCTGATAAAGCTGGGGAGAAAAGGAGAGTAGCGGCGTTCCTGCTGTCCTATAGCTCCTCACAGCTCAGCACTCCAGCATCTCTCTTTACAGCCTGGGTGACATTAGTGGCCGCCCTGTAGCTGTGCCTGTAAGAAGCTGACACTACCTGAGAGACCGGCCATGGCAGGATGGGAAGGGCTGGAAAATGCAGGGCAACTAACGGGTAAAATAGTTACCTTGCCACTGGAGAAGCTGGCAGCTCTTCATTTGGGCTTCTGCTTGGTCTCTCACATGCACACAAACCATCACACCATCCTGCTGGGAAACCCCAGCCCTTGACACGGTTGCCTGGATTAAACAGACAGCATCCCACGGCAGAAACAAAGAGGGGAAAATGGGGCTTTATCCCTGGCCATGATGCAGCTTGGCGTGTACCCTCCGATGGCTGCCTGGCCTCTCCCAGCCCTTCTGTAAATGAAGGGTATAAAACCTGCCTTAAAGATGTGCTGAGGCCTAAACAATCCACCATTACAGAGCACTGCTGACATCTCCAGAAGACAAGAGTTTCTAAAATGGAAAATTCAACTATCAGTTGTAATATAAAATAACTTGACGTCTAATGCACAGAAAACACGGCTTAACTGATGCAGCTTGAGCTGGCCTCCAGAAAAAGTCATCGGCATGGGCCATCCCATGTGCTGTGTACACGGTAGGCTCACTTGTGTGGCAGCTCTGTTCTGCTTCGACAGACAAGCCCCTTGCCAGCTGCTGCAGAGGGGGCCCAGAACAAGAGCCCCTTTTCTGGCAGGCTGGCGTCCCGGCTCAGGCTGAGTGATCTTGGATAACGCTGGAGAAATGGTTTGTTTACTTATTAAATGACTAACGAGGTGGCCCCTATCTACCTCTCTGCATGTCGGGTGGTGCTCAGTGGAGCAGAGATGCAGCAGGAGAGCGGCCGCCGCTGTTGGACCTGGTGGGCTATGGGCTGGCTCAGAGGAGAGAGGGCAGGAGCCGTGCGTGACGGCCCATGGCCAGCCACTGCTCAGAGCAGAAATTCATCTGCTGGCACCAACCCACCGATTGTATCCCGATACAGCTTTGTCTCGAAGTCGCACTGGCCTTGCAGTAATCCCACAGTCAGTGAGCAGGGTGGTAGAGCAGACACCTACAGGTAAATATAACACAGCAAAGTGTAAATTATGGCTGTTTCACATGCACACTGCCTTCTACTCACCCTACCGCATCTCATCTTTGGATTCATAAAATCCTATCAAAAATGGCAAAGAAAGGGATAGCGGGCTCAGACTGGGCTTCACCTGCAGGTAGGTGCTCACTGCTGTGCTGCACAGACCACCGTGCAGGTCACCCTATCGCAGCTTTCGCATTCACTTTAGCCACCTGACACACAAACAAGTTAACAGTTTAATTCCTGATTACATGTTGAGGGAGCCTTTGTAGCTGCCTGTCACGACATGACAGGTAACCAGTGCATGCCTTCACTTACAGCAGATGTGATTCAGGCATCAGGACATAGCTTACGGTGAGGAGTGTGGGCAAGAGGTAGCCCTTGCGCTGGTGGGCCAGGGTTGCAGCTGGGTAATAACCAAGCCATGGCCCCAGACCATGATGTACTTGTATTTCCAAGCTGTTCAGCAGGCTGTGGTACACACCTGGGGCTGGGGCTCTGGCAGCTTTTCCTTTGTTTCTGGTCAAGTAAGAATGGGGAGCTACAAATATCTTTCTTTGGGAGATTTCTAGCCCAATTTTCGCAAGCCCAAGGTGCTAACATAAACTTCAGGTGTTCACACAGACTCTGGAGTGCTTCTCTGAATTGCAGCCTGCATCTGTTCAGGTGCATGCCATGCTGTTCACGGACAACGTGAGCACGTGCAGCTGCAGCCCAGGACCCACCTGTGCTCTGCCACCCAGGCTTTGAGGAGGCCAGACACTCTCTGGGGCAGTCTGAGGGAAGCCAGCACTGTAACTGCCCACGCAGCTCTCCAACATCTAGGCATGGTTCCTCCCACGTAGCATTACTGGGCATAGTTTGTTAGAATCAAATATGTCCAGGGTAAAAGGTCCAGGTTTGGCCAAACCAAGTGCCACTTCAACTTTTTAAACCATAAAATGCAAGGACACGCAAAACTTAGTAGTGCAGGAATCTTCAGAAGACGTGGGAACAATTCTTACTTTAAATATGTATGCAATTTTCTCTAGCCTCAGTGTCATGATTCAGCATTTCTAAAGTAAATAATTTACAATAACAAAATCAAGAAACTAAGAGGTTTGTGTGGGATCAAGGTAAAAACGAATTTTGCAATGTGAGGGAGATGAAAGGTAGATTATCATGAAAACAGGACATCTTGATCCTACCACTAAGGAAAAGCTGAGTCCTCCACCACAAAACCTAGTCTGAGTCATTGTTTAATGAACCGAGTGTTGCTTGCAAAAACTCAGCTCTGAGCTCTTTTTTTCAGATAATAAAAACAGTGCTGATATTTTTATATTGAGTTAATGGTCTTGAAGAAGAGCCACAGAATTTTACTTTGCTGTTCAAACTCCTACTGAAGAGAAGTAAATCTGGAGGGTAACAAAAAGATTCTGGATGCACTGTTTACTTAACCCCCCTCCTAACCTCTGCTTTCCCTCCCACACGAGCACCTAAACCCACTTGTGTGTTTGTTCAGAATTACGAGGCCTGTTCTCAGGGCTGTGGGATTTTACAGTATGATTCAAAGAGAAGTAGAAACCATCCCGCACTCTCCTCATGTTTGCCAGCTCTACTGACACTGAGGAGGAGGATGCCAACATAGCTTAAATCTCAGCAGACCTTTACAGAGCTGGCTCGGTGTTTCTATCCACATTTTACAGCTGGAGAAACATGTTCAAAGGTAGGACCTTGACAGTACCAGTGTGCTTTTACAAAACTGATTCAGCTGCCCCAGAGTTAGCGAGGTGAGCCCTGGCATAGGCAGGTCTCTTTTTTTGGCAGCAGAATCCCAAAGACAGCTGAAAACCCCCTGTCTCCAACTATCTCCCAGCAGTGTGAACACTGCTGCTCCAGTATTAGTAAGAAGGGATTTATATGAAAATGTTGTCCGGGTCGGGTAGAGCTTAAGCAATTTGCCCAGGACCAGCATACAGGTTAGTGTCAGAACCAGGAAAGGTAGCTAAATCTCTAGCTCCTTGCAGTTAAGGATGTGTGTAGACAATTGGGCTGGGAGCTTGTCATCACCTCTTATGAGGAAAGTGAAAGGGGGAGGCCTCTTGGAGAGCATTAGTGCTTTTATTGCAGAGCGATATTACAAAAGATTGCACAGTGGAACATGTTCCAGAATCAGGAGGGAACTCAACCCTAAATCTTTTGATTCCTTTTGCAGCTGGAAACATGTCACAGCAGGATCCACTGCAGGTCTTAGTGCTGGAAAACAATGGAGATAAATGGTACAAGAAGGTTTTTCTCATATAAAAACAACACTTCTTTATTTTTTTCTAACATGAAACTCTTTTTACACCAGGCCGCTCCCTAACACTAGCAGAGGGACTGCGACAGGCTGAGGGATGAGTAGATGTGGCATGTGACATGAAGGTGGAATTCAGCAGTCGATTGAAGAGATGTTGATCTAAATTATACTGCCCAATACTGCTGTGTGACCCTTTTTCTTACCCTTTGACTGGGCTTTCTGAATGCTTCCGACACAGATTTCCATACTTGGACTGCAATATTTCAGATACCTGCAACTGTAAAACTCAGTGAGGAACAGCCTGAGAGCTTGACTCCCTCACCTTGAACCTCCTTGGATGTGGTCAGGGCGTAGCCAGCCACTGATGTGTGAAAGCCAGCATTTGCTTGCTCACTCATTTGCTTTCAACCTCCACCCCCCATAGCCATTGAAATGTTGCTTTTGGCAAGAACTGGGGCACAGGGGAGGGACAATTACCACGAGAACTCATTGTTTGCAGAATGTTTTTCTTAATGCTTTAGAAAAAAAAAGAAAAGGGTCAGGTTGAAAGGTCAGCCGACCTCTTTGTTTTCTTTGGAATGAGAGATTCAAACCCTTCAGAAAATGTTTTATTAGCTCTTCTGAATTTCACTTTCCGCAGAGGTTTTCTCTCCAGGCAATGTTTAGAGGCACCAGCAAGGAGTGCCCACGCTCATCAAGCCGAAGGTGATTTAAGGAGAAGAACAAAATCTGCACCTTGGCTAATGGAAAGCAATTCTTTGCTTCAAATGTTGTTATGAAAGAAAAAAAACCCACTTGCTTGCTGAGGAAGAAGGAGTTTGGGGAATGAGCAGAGGGCTATGGAGTCAGTTTTACCTTAGCCCTGGTCAGCATTAATTGGACGACTCCTCCATTTGACCCAACCATCAGCTGCTCATACCAGGAGTGAGTTACAGTCTCATGTATAGGTAATAGTCCACACGGAGTTTCAGCCTCTGGGCTGGCTGGCGAGGGCACAGCGGTGGCCTGGGAAGGAGATGTGGCAGCAGGTTGGCACTGAGCAGATTGGGGCTTGGGCTATGCCTGCGTGACCCCCTTTCTCCCTGTGGAAAAACACAGAAAATGAGATTCCTCTCCTTTGTGAAGGGCTTTCAAACCTGATGACAAAAGGCAGTATTCAGAGCTGGAAACTATTATTGTTTTTCTCTGGGGGCATTCAGTCCAGGACAGGTTGGGGATTCAGCAGTAAATGAGGATAAGAAATGCCATTTACTATAGCATATATGTGAAATAAAAGACCACACTCCCTTCGTTTTGGTAACTCTACTGACCACCATATATTTAGTAAAGTGTGTTTTTGAAGCAATCCAAGTAATTCCATTCATGGTAATGGCACTAAGAAAGACTGATTTCTTCCTCTTTTTCATTTCCAGGGTTGTAGTCACTGAGATGTAAAAGACATGAGCTCCAAACAGAGATGTTCCTCCAGTTAGGGCCATCAAAATGGTGTGGGGGCCCTCAGGGATGGCATTCAGACCACAGTCTTCTCACCATGTATGAATGAGAAGAGTGGTTTAGCATATAGCCTCCCTTCTTCAGCAAACAGTGAAAAAAGCTCGAGTTTTTCATTCATACTTCTCAAAATGCTTCACAGCAGGAACAGGTATCAGTTCCCCCTCCCCACCTATACTGTAGCACACAAGTGCCAAGCCCACCTGATATTGCTACCACGTTTATAGCTTATTGTGGGGATGGGAGTTGAAAACAGGCATGTCTGTGCACAGCAATGAGCAGACCCATGTCAGAGATCCGAGAAGCAGGTCTAAATAAACCAGTACAACACCAAGTGAAGAAAGTAGCTCAGCTCTTGGAACCAGGACAGATGTGTTAGCCGGGTATCCTTGCTGAAGGTAGTCCGGCTGATAAACCTGCTACCTGAAGGTGCTACAGTGCTCATCCAGTGTGGTTGCGGGGCTTCCAAGTTCCAAAGTGCTGGTTCTTCTGGTTTGGGAGAGAGCTTAGGGGCTGCTGCACCGCAGTCCACGCAGCAATGCAGACACTATTTCCTTGGGTGTGGGAACTGGGGGGATAACTTCTACCATCGATCCATAGTCCCCTCCTATTTACACCTCCTTCATTAATGCATCTGAGTGACTACTCCCATCCAGCTCAGGAAGACGCTGGCTTGGCAGTGGCTCTCCACAGGTGTCAGTTGACCCCTGGTGATAGCCATTAGGAGGGCTTTCCTTCCTCAGCACACCTCCTGCCTCTGGATTCAACCAGAAGACAAGCCCAGACGAAGTTTTTCTTTACAGAAGCAAATCTTGCTTCCTCACCCAAAAATAGCACTGCCTGTCCCCTTTGCAGTACCACAAGCCCTCTTTCACCCAAGGACACTAGAGTCTCTAGGTGGTGGAGAGGACAGGGATGGTGCAGGATAGTCCTCTGTAAGTTCACCAGACAGGAATCTTGGTGGATTACCTCCGTTTGGGGTGGTAGTTCGATCCTGCAGAATAAATCTATGGATTACAAACCGGAGCAGCACAAGTTTCGGAGACAGGCACCCTACGTGAATACAAGCAACAAAAACAGAGCCCTGACCCTCTCCTCAGGCAGGGGAACCAACGCCCTGGCAGCTCCACGAGCGCTCTGACTCTGTTACCTAATCTCCAGCTGTGGGCTCCGCACTGTGCCAAGTCTCCTTTGGCTCTGTCTAGTAATAATCGTTTCTGGAGCCCCGCCAGGGCCTCCTGCCAGTTCCAGTCACACTCTGCTAATGCGAGAGGCAGAGTTTATTAATTCATCGCCAAGGCCCATTGTCTGGGACACTGCCTGGCTGTTTATTTACTCCAATATGGTCTGTATTTACTCAGACAGAGCAAGCGAGGGGACTTTGTTTAACTTTGCAAGACCTTCTGCTGGAGGAGACATGTGACCTTATGCAGAACTTCAGATAAATGTTCAGAGCTCGGGAAGGACCTTTTTTTTTTCAAGTGTGGCCTCAAATAACACCGGTAGCCAGTATTGACAAACTGTAGCAAAGTGTAATAAAAGAAAGGAAAACATAATAAGAATTCTCATTTGAAATACATTTGTGAGTGTTTTGAAGATAAAAGGAGAAAAACAAGCATGTACCCTAGGACTGAGGGCACGAGATAGGGATTTGCAGCAAAGGGAAAGGTCTTTGCTTAAAGAAAGGGGCAAGTCAAGACATGTTCAACTGAGGCCACCCTCCCCTTCCCACCGACCTCCAGCAGCCTGTGGCTGCGATTAGAGTGGGAAGAGGCTTCTGCAGAGGGCATGCAATGTCACCTGATGGCAGCATGCTGGCTGTGATATGAAAGGGCACATAAGGAGACCAGTTGTGAAGACCAGTAAAGCTTTGTCCATCAAGAAAGTACTTTTTTCCAGGTGGTGCTGCTGTACTGGCATAACCCTTGGTGTGAATTTCTGCTGGAGTAAAGGTGTCTTCTGCTAATGCAATTGAAGCTGAGGATAAAATATTATGCATTTTTCAGCAATAAAACCTATTTAAGGAACTCCTGCCTTCTTGTCCTTGCTCTCACCTTTGCACTGTTCTCAGTTGTACCTTCATTTGTTGTGAAATTGTGCTGTAGACTGAATCTTTGCAAGGATCTCAGTCTAGGAAAGAAAACAAACAAACCAACCAACTTTTTCCCCATAATATATGGTATTTGCAGGCCTGGCTAAAGCACCTTCGTGTACAGGTATACTGGATAAGCTCAGTCTAGAGAAAGGCTACTATATTGTTTTAATTCTACTGGTTTATTTAATGTGATAGAAATTGTGCATGGATGTACATGTGTATACAAGCATACACTACTTACATGCATGTATTTATAGAAACAATCCCCCTGGGAGCGGGGGTAGCAAAAAATACGGCAATCTGCACAGTGCATGCTCTTGTCTGGCTTGTTTTAAGTCAGATCCTCAATGCTATTGTAACATGGTTTTGTATTTAATTTCCTGTGTTTGTAACTCAAGCCAACTTCCAGTGTTGCTTGTGTGAGTGTTTGTTTGGGTTTCTCTGAGGGCCTTTCTTTTGTTGGAAAGTGTGAGGATTTTAACATAGCTGTTAACACTGCACTAAAAAGCGTGATCTTGTTTTCACTGGGGCAACTGCTAAAACACCCTTCTGTTCCCAGCGGGAGCGGTGCTGGTTCCCCATCCAGACCCAGTATCTCCACGCACCAAACCTACCTCTGTCTGGGAGCACCCTACAGCCATCCCCAGGGGAGCGTTTGCTTCCACTTTGCAGCAATATGAAAGACCCGTATGTCTTCAGGGCAGCAGCAAGCCCGGGCTGTGGCTGACCGAGCAGGTTGATTTAGTTCCTGCAGCTCCAGAAGTTTTCTTACCTTTGCTGGAGATGCCCCCACCTCTGCAGAGAGGTGAGCAGGACTCACTGCAATGGCCACCATGTGCCACTGCTTCATGTGTTCACGCAAACCAACTAAATGTGCTCCGTTGTCAAGCCAGCAGGTCGGAGCCCACGATCTGTGTGCTTTTTCTCTTTGGCCTGGCCAGCAAAACAGCTCCAAGCTTGAGCAAGGGTACTGCCTCCTCCCTGCCTCCCTTCTGCTGCCTCAAGCCACCCCCAGCCTGCATGCACATTTTACACAGGGACAATGGACCTCATAGTATTGATGCACCAGCCTTGGGACACCGCATTTGCTGGGGGTGTGTGGGGGTGGTTTCTGTGGCTGCCAGCTGACCACCACGATGGCTTCTCTTTGGGTGGCGGGCTGGCTTGGTCCCGTTGCCCTGCCATACCACAAGTGGCTGAGCCAGGCTGCGGCAAGGCCACCCCTTCAGTCTGCTGCCAGTGGGGCTGTTCATACACCACACTCCCTCCCAAGGCCTGCAGCTCCTTCCCGTCCTCCTCCACAAGCCAAAGCTGACTCTCCACACATGCACTGTGGCTGGTACCGCTTGCTTGTTTACTGGAGAGGTTTTGCAATGGAGTGTGAAGAGAGGGATCTAACCATCAGGGTACCAGGTGTGGAGTAGTGCCAAGACAGTGGCGGGGAGGTGATGGGTGGGTTTGTGTCTCTGTGCAGAAGACCACACGCTGCCTCCCACTGGTTTCCCTTGTCAGTGGGAACCAGCAGCCTCTATGCTGGAAGGCGGAAGGCACAGCAAAAGTTTGGGACCCTCTGGTCTCCTGACCTGTGTTGCGTGGAGCATGTTATACTTATCCTCCTAGCTGCGTTCTCCCAAGACACTTAGAAGTGAGAGGATCACTTCTTGGGAGGTGGGCACCTGGGCTAGGCAGAGCCCAGCACTTCTCTGCCATGGCCCACCACTGCCATCGCTCCTCCTGAGGCCTCACGCTAACACCTGCTGGCTCAGTCAGAAGAAGAGTGGCCAGTGCTATCAGTGAAGGGTCCCCATACATATTTTCTATATCAGCCCATTTCAGTCCAGATTAGTGATTTTTCCACACTTTCAGGGCCTGGCGCTGGTACTCCCCAGTGGTTTATTTGGAGTAGCATGAGAGTCCTAGAGGATGTGTAATCTTATGTTGACCATTGGGCCTCATTTGTGTATTTTATTAGTTAATTTTTAAACACTGACCTAGAGCTCTGGATCCATTTAAAAATAATCCAAATTATAAATAAACAGACTGCCTAGCATGGGCTTGGAACAATAAATCAGGAGAAAAACAATTAAATACAACAGAAAAAAATCAGTCTTGAGAGAAAACAGACACTGAAAGAAGAAAAGGCACACCAACGTATATTCTAGAGGGAGAAGCAGAAATAGCACAAGACTGAAAGAAACAGAAAAAAAGGTAAAGAAACTTCACATGCTTTAAAAAATAAAAAGAAGAAGGATTGCATTCAGGCAATAAATAACACAGCATTAGCACAAACATCTCTGCTAGGCTTAATTACAACAGATTAATCTTAATGAAAAACCAATCCTCTGAGCAGCTCTTAATATTCACCTTCACTGCTTGTACCTGCTAACTGAGCCCGAGTGTAACGAGAAGAGCCTGCACACGTATCACATTAAAGGCTGCACACAGCCAAGCTCAGCCCTCCCCACCAGGGTGGTGAAGGCAGCCCTGTGGTGGGGTGGAAGGTGGCCTGGGGGCCATGGGGACCTGGGCCACCATGGAGGGGAGCAGGCCCAGACTGCTTGCTGCGGACAGGGGAGGGAAGAAGCAAAGGTGGCTTTTTGCATGCCCAGCTGATCTTTATTACCTCCGAGTTTGGTGACACGGGTGACAGTATTTTGTTCTTACTTCAGGACACACGTCTAGCAGTGCAGTGGGCAACAGCCATTTGTTGCCACTGTGGCCCATTCACTCCTGGGCCTGAAAGGTCATACCTACACACTGTCTGTTTATTCTGGTATCGCCCCTCTGGCAGCAGCCAATGTTTCTTTTTCCAGAAGATGCAAGAAATCTTCTGCAGTCATCTGTCCTGGGGAAAACTGCCTCTCTGCTGCCAATAGCAAGAGTTTTATTTATGTTCTTTATATCATATCTCTTCTTTAATTTAATGTTGAAAGTCAGCGTTCCCGCACAGAACCATCTAGCCTCGTTTACTCACTCTTGGACGCAGTGATGTGGCAGCGAGTCCCACTAATTAATTACACACTGCAGCTGAAAAATAAAGGCAGTGCTTAGATGGCCCAGCATAACACCGGACCAGCAGCAGAGCGGTGAACACGGACTGCCACCACAGCACTGAAGTCACCACCATCCCTCCTGAGACACAGACACTCACCACAGATCTGCAGACACAATGCCAAACACTAGGCATTTTTCTAGACCAATTGGGTTAGAAAGGACAGGACATCCCTCATGTCCTCATCATCAAAGCATTCGTCAAGCTCCTTGTAAAAGAGCACAGAGGATTCACTTGATCACGGCGTGCTTGGCATACACTGCAGCTGCAGTAAGACCAGAAGGGGGCCTGGAGGCTGTATTGGGCCATAATTCACTAAATTTATGAATCCTGTGATTTAAGTGGGCTACGGTGCTGTGTCTTCCTTCAGTTTTCCACCTCTTCTCCTCTCACAGGCAGAAAGGCTGATACATCCAGCTGTGCTAAACTCCCAGGATGAGCCCATCTCTGGAGAGACACGCAGCAGCTCCATCATACCCTACTACAAAGCTTTAGGTTTGCATCAAGGAAGGGTTTAAAATCTTCATGGGGCATGCACTGGGTACAGCACATGCAGCCTTTCTCCAGGACCCTAAAACAAGGAATTCTTCCACTTGATAGCACAACGTGTAGACCTTGATGAGAGTAGTGAGCATCACCACCATTTTCCCACCTTGGCTCCTCTGCACTGCAGAGCAAGCTCCAAGCTGGGCTCAGGAAGAAAGAGGGGTACAGAACCCTTTTCCAGCAGTTCATAGCTTGTCCCTGGTCCCACAACTACATGTGCTGTGAAGCATGTTCCTCTCTTCCTGACCCATTTTCCTCTCTTCATGACCCATTTTCCTAACCTTCCTGGATGAGCTGGTGGGTTTACCTGGCCCAGGCTCACCTCTGTGCCTTCCACCAGTAGCAGCTCTGAGCCTTCCCTCTGCAGTCAGGGGTTTCCCCAGCTTCCTGCGAAGGAGCAACTTGCTTCTCCCAGCTTTGGCTAAGCAATCCAACATCTCAGGGTGTTTCCAGCTGTGAGAATGGCCATTTCAGGGGAACACACACTATTGTATGTTAGATCACACCTGACAAGGATGTGAAGCCGTCAAGGCCAGCAAACAGAGGGGTTTGTCTATGTGCCAGGCACTCCATGAGACAACACTTCCCCCTTCCGCCCACCCCGCTGCAAGCAGGAGATTCCCAGTGGGACAAAGACGGATGTCTCCTGGTCCCCAGCCTCTTCACACAGGTCATGTTTCAGGCTGGGGAAGAGGCACTCCAGCAATAAGTAAGGGATTGCTAGGAGCCAGACAACTTGCTCTGGATGGTAGGAACTAAACTGAGGTGCCAGAGCTTCAATTTAAGTATTCCAGCTGAATTCTTTAAATTAGATGGGATCAATTGTGAGCTAAATACCATCTGTAAAACACTTAGGGATCTCTCCTGCATTTCAGTGAACGGTGTAGTATAACCGGCTTTCCCAAATGTTTAACCAACAGGACAGATAGGAGCAAACATCCAAAGATTTGCTCACGTGATGTCTGCAGTTGTGAGGCTACCAAAGCACTTGGCAGCCTGACGGGCAAAAAAAAGAGACAAACTGTGTGTACAGTGCATTTGTGGTTGCTTCCTTCTGGGAAGTAGTGACCTGCCTGTCCCAGCATAGTGCAGCATCTTGGACCATAATATCCCAAAGCACAAATAGCAGCAATTTGCATCAAGGAGTGGCCTCCATCATATCCACAGGGCATTATGTCTGACTAAATATCCCTGAACCCCATCATACAATGCATTTAGCACATTAAATAATTACAAAGAGAGGCTTGAAGTAAATGTCTTCAGACACCAGAGGCAACCTAAGACATGACCAAAGACTGTGTAGCTGTGCAAGAGCTTTAATTACCTAGCTCAGGTACTGATAATGGAGCACAGATTAGCTGCTCAAATATTTAGTTTTCTCAGGCCAGTTTTCCATCCTAGGCTGAAGCCCATATTGCTACAGGTAGACTGTTAGTTTGGGCAGACCCTGCCTAAACAAGCAGTACTCTACCATCTTCCTGAATCAGAAAGGCTGCTAAGCCTTTCACGTCTACATGATTGAAAGCTGGTGTACCATGGGAGCAAGTACAAAGCAATCCAAAAGTCCCACCATGCCAACAAGCTCTTCCCATTATCCCTTTTTCTCCTGAGCACGCTCCATAAGAACCTTGGGTGAAGTATCATGAAAGGCAACCACAGGCAGGTTGCCCTTTCCATCCTTGGTCTTGTGGATAATTGGAAGTATGTCTCCCGAGTGACACACCTGAGGCCTTCCATGAGTGTTGCATGTACGGGCAGCATGTTGTTTGCAGATGTACGTGCAGGCTAAGGGGTTGTGGACCCAGCACCTTCTGCCTGAATGGAACGTTGAAGCAGCTCCGGCACAAGGACCAGTGTGTTGTGGGTGGCAAAGGCAGAGGGTGCAGCTCTGCAGTGCGGCAGCTGGTGAGGAAAAAACTGCTGCTTCAGCATTCACAGACCAAACCAGAGTAATAAATAACTACTTTAAAGGGTTGAACTGGGGACTCCAAGTACCTGTAACACGATAATGTTTGGATACGAACGGCCTCTGGAAGCACAGAGCAAACAGGTCACTAGGTTCAGTGACTTCATGTATTGAGAGACTAAAAATTACACATTACAGAACGAGGAGGAGCCAGATACCACTCCCTGCTGACAACCAACCAAAGGCCAACATGGCAGTGCAAGCTTCACGCTAGTAGGGGTTCAACACCAGGCCTCTAAGCACCTGCTATTTCTTTGTTATCTCCCTAGAGGAAAAGATCGGGGCTTATTTTTCTGTATCTCCAGCTACCTTTGCTGAGGATCCAATTGCCTTAGGGTTCTTGCACAGGCAGCGAGAAGCAGTTATTTGCTGGGTCAGCTTTAGATCCCTGGCTTCTCTATGAATCTCTCACTGGGCTACTTCTATTCTCAAAGAGCCTTCTAAATAACATATACGGTTTCAAGCCAAAAGGGAATTACGCTGTCCAGGCAGCTGTGGTTTATTTGTGTCAAGGTGGGGGCACTAATGTGTATTTGGCCATTCGGAATCACAATTCTTTCAACATCTTCTAAATCTCAGCTTCATCATTCCTACAGAAAGAGTGTCTGGTAACTATTCCAACAGCTTAACTATTCAATTGCTGGAATCGGTTTCCTCTTTCCCTGGCTTTGTGTATGCAATTTTTTCTCCCAATAGGTTAAAAAAAAAAGCATGCACGTAATTCCCCCCCCCCCCCCCGCCCAGGATCAATATGACAAAACTTATCATTTTCACACAGTAGAGAACTTTGATGTTTAAAATTTGAGTGCAAGATTATTTCTTTGAAAAGTTGATGTTTCTATGCTGCTATCATCTCTCCAACTAATATTTCCTTCTGTTCTCTGAATTTTCTTTCCTTAAAGCTTTCATTTTGTGGCCCTGCCAAGTTGTCTATATTTTCTTAAATTCTCATTTCCTCTGGCACACATTTCTTGCTTATAGTTACAGTAACTAAAAAAAAAAAACCACAGAAAAAAAGAATTTTGCACTGAGCCCAATTTCCAGTCTGTAATCTTCTTTTTCAATATTGCTTTACCACCCTCTTTCTTCATATGTTTCTGCTTGCTGCAAATTTACCTGCTAGGTTTGGAAACTACCAACTCACTTTGTTTTCAGAACTGTTCAAAAAGAACTAAAGAAGCAGCATCCTGGTCTGACGTCTTTTATAAATTTCTGTTTGCTGTGCAAAGGCTTAATTTGTGCTTTGTTCTTCCTGGTTACTCAAGGTGCTGCATCTCTTCCCTCTGATGCCTCACTCCATTTTTCACAGCACCAGTGTTTTTGTGTCACTATGTCTCTTACTTCCTTCCCCCCTCCCCAATACAAGCTGGGGGGTAGGTGGGTGTCTCATCAACAGTTAAGGCTAATTCCTGCAATGGATGCCGAGCTTTTTGGGAGAACCGATCCCAGCACAGTGCTGGATTAGGTGTTCAGTGCACCAGGCTGTATAGAAAGGTGTTTTGTGACTGAAGATTTTTGGGGGCTACATGAGCATTCCCTGCTCATGCAGGAAGCAGCAGAAAAATAGAATTAGGAAAAAAAATGACAGTAGCACTCCTTTCTTATGGAGTGTTAACACCATGAATGAGATGAATGACCAAAGATTTAATTTATAATCATACTAGGAGCAGCAATTTTCCCCAAAACACTTTCTGATGTATTCTGAATCTTCACAATGCTATGAAGAAATAAGTATTTTTCAGTCATTATTTACAGAGATAAAGTGAGTCATCAAGATGTTATTGCCCAGACTTTCAAAACAACGAGTTCATACTTTGTGCATTGAGTTCTCCATGTGCTTACCATAATTGCAGACTTAATCACAGTAAGGATACACACATGTACATGGGAGGCATAGTCAGGGACACTCCCATTTCCCTGAAAGCCCTGCGCCCATGCTGGTGGCAGAGCTGAGAAGGACCTTGGCATCCAGCTCCCTCAGGCCTTACAGAAGACCTTAGCTGCCTTCACTAGTGTAATCTACATCCAGGACTTGTAGAAGATGACTTTGCTTGTATCAGTCTCTTTCAGTGTGCAGGGAAAAATAGTGGCAAGAGGGCCTTATTTTCCTAAGAAAAGAGAAGGAACATAACAAAACCAGCTGCTCCAAACCAGACCTGAGAGCAAAGGAGGACACTCTTTAAGAGGAGCAGGGAGATGAGCAATAGGAGGAGAAACAGGAGATCATAATTTTTACACTTCACCTAAAATTGTAACTCTCCCCCTCTATTAAACATTTAAAAAGTCTGGCATCCACCACACCCTTCCTTCAGACAAGGCAGCTTTCCCTCCTGATGCTGCACTGCAAGGTGGAAGAGCAGGTGGCAAGAGACTGCAGAGTGCCCCAGTCAACATGAGACCTTGCTGCCCCTTTGAAACCAAAGTGTGTGAGGAACACCCCTTTGCTCCTGATATCTTTCAGATGTACATTGCAGATTGTTCTAGCAACTGAAACTTCAGAGCTGCTGGCTTTCAGCTGCTGTGTTTTCACTCCTGGTGGGAGGAGTGGTGCTCAAAAAGCCTGCTCCAGGCTTGTTTACTTTCTGTCAGAAAGAGCTGCTTCTGTTAGGAAGTCTCTCCCCACCAGCCATCTCAAGTATGTTCAGTGAGCTTTTCTGATCAAGAAATATTACGAAACCGGTCCAAAAGCCAGAGGTAAATCAAAGTGCTCTACCTAAAAGCAAAGGACATTTGTTTCTGTCTCCATTTTAGTATCTTTTGCTCTGGTGATGAAGGAGCTGATTCTGTTTCCAATTGCACGTGTACTTAACATCTTGCTGACTTGAACTGTTGCAGAGAGAAGGAGATGCTAAGCTCCCAGCCAGGAATTACTTAGCAAAGGCATCTCCTCTAGAGACAAAGCAGGAAATCCCTTTAGATTGGGTTAGAAAAAGGTGGTAAAGCATAAAGAGATGGCAAACATACCCAGCAAAGACCCCCAGGGTGAATTCTTGGCTACAGGTCTACAACACAAAGCTGTGCTCTGATGAAAGCTATTACTGTATGAGCATGGTACCTTTAGATGTTTTTGAGGCAAACATCCTTAAGCCATTTCCTCTAACTTGGTGATTTTTCTATATATATTCAGTGCACTGCAAGAAAGACCAAAATCCCAGTATCTAAGAGACTTGTGAGGGTACTTAGATCTCAGGAGACACCACTGGGAGCTGAAGTGCACTCTCCCGGGCATAAATGTTTTGGTGGCTCTTGCAGGAAGAGCTATAGTAACTATGCAGAGCTCTTCCTGAGAAGACCACGTTTCTGGTATATTCAGAGATCTTGATGGGGAGTGAAAGCTTTTGATAACTCTATAGGAACTTGGCGTCCGTGCGTTTTTCTCTCTCTCTTTGGATAAAGTTTTGGCAGCCACTCCAAGTCTATTTTAAACAAAGCCAGTGATTTCTGGAGAGATGGAAAACACATGAAGGGCACAATGAAAAACAAGCAGAAAAACCTAACTGCAGGACAGGGTGA
>JAVSBS010002720.1:11459-28847 GCA_033124195.1 Coracias cyanogaster | reverse complement strand
AAGTTCTCTGGAAAATTACCAACTAAAAAAAAAAAAAAAAAAAGAAAAGAGACATTAGAAATCATATCTTATCGCAGACAAAGAAATGCAATGCACAGAAGTAATGTCCCATTATAGAACTGTGTCTGTTCTGAGATTAACAAAACGCACTAGCCTATTTTACACAACGATGAGTAAGTAGAAGCACAAAGACAAAGGGAAGTTAACATCCTAACTCTGAACTCTGCAACACCCATCTTTTAGGTGCCTGCCTGCTCCATCGGCTCCACCGCCCTGAACTGGGTGCCTGAACTGTCCCTCAGGCAATATAAGAAGCAGCAGTTGTCCAAGAGCAGAGGCCACCCCGCAGGGAGCCAGCTGAGAGGGCCATGGCAGCACAAATAAAATGAGAAGAGTGCCCAGCAAAACACTTCTCTCCAGACCTTGAATACCTCACAAGGAAGCCTCCCTCAATCTGGCTGAAAGACTGAACCCTTGAATTCAACTGATTGTAAACAGGAAGAGGAACACAGATTTTACCCTCACATCATGCTTTTGCTAAGCAAAAGACGGCAGAGAAAGAATCACCCTCCCCTGCATCTCTTGTGGACCATGCTTTGGCAGCGTGCTCTGAAACAGGCTGCCCCAACAGATATTTCCAAGGAGAGAGGCACAGAAGCACCACCTTAGTAGGTCACTTGGGACTTTAGCATGAGATTGGTCCTGAGACATTCAGTGCCTCTAGCAGGATTTTAGGCTTTTGGGGAACTTGAATGTGAAAAGCCCTTCTGGGGTTAGGCAGCAGCTGAATGAGACTGTGCGTGTGGACTTCAATATCAAAAGGGACAAGTAAGCATCTATGCCCTTGCTGGATCTAATGTTGTGCCTTATGTTACCAGAGAGCTTAACAACCAGGAGTAATAATTCCCTTGCCAGTCTTCCTCCTTTCTCTGTTGTATCCACTTCAGTAAAGTGCCAAATTGGTTGACCGACTCCAAGCACCTTTAACTGAAGATCTGCCATGTCAAGGAGACATCTGCTGTAGCTCCAGCAAAGGAAACTAACCCAGGCCACCTTCATGGGTGGCTGGTGCAAAGCCAAGTCCTCTGCTTTGCTGCTTCTTTTCCAAAGGGCGAGGGAAATACTGCAGTGGGAGTGAGGATGGTTTTGTTCCTGTGGGTGAGGCTACCTGAAGGAAAAGTGCCTAGTTCAGGTGGAGACATAAGGGCCACATAATGTCAGCTCCATATAACAGCTTACATAATTAAGCATTTCTTTTTATGTTAAATCTCTGATTGAGTATTTGTTCATGTTGTTTGGCTTCCCCTGTTAACTGCTCCCAAGAACTGGGACTCATGATCACACAGGGAAGGAAATGAAGGGAAATGCTTTTACTACATCTGACTGCAGCAACAAATGTCATGTTGTTGTTACTAGTGTATCCCCAGGCAGGGATTATTGCCACGCAGGGACACAGCCCTGGCTGCCAGACTGGTGGTACTTGGGTGGTGGAGACAGGTTACTGCTCCCAGGACATACATAGGAACCATCTTGCTGGAGCCTTGGGGCTGAATCCCCGTAGGCTGCCGGTCCTGCTGGGAGCAGGAGTCAGCAGGAGCTTTTGCCAAGGAGTTCAGTGAGCTCTGGGGTGCATTAGTTGTAGAAATGACTTTGGTAAGGTTTCCTTGCAAAGGACATACAAGTAGGGTATTGGAATGTAATTAAGAGAGAAAAGTTAGGATGGATATGGGGGAAAACCCTTTTGTCAGTGAGATTTATTAGTAGGTACAGCAGTCTCCCAAGGGAAACTGTAGAAAGGCATTCACTTGGGATATTTAAAATTAGACTAATGAAAGTGCCAGCAAATATTCTATGGGGAGCATGCTCACACTGACAGGCAAAATGAGCTCTGTGACCCCGTCCTGTCAGAGAATGGCTGTGTGTGAGTGCCAAGGAGACTGGGCAAGCTGGCTGCTGGCTGCAGAGCCCCGGGCTTCCCTTGGGGAAGAGGAGCGTCGTGGGGAGCACCAGCAAGCTGCTGCCTCAGCGTTGGAAATGATGGGCAGGGTTGCAGGGAAGACTCATTAGAAGACACTGAAATCCTTTTTATAGTAACAGCGTCTCCACACTTTCTTGCCAAATGATGGAAGGGAAGAGGGAATGAAGCAGATGACCACGGGGGGTCAGGGCAGCCACCCTCCCTTCCCCAGCACTGCTCTGCTTCCAGCAATACCTGCTGAGACCCATGCAGGAGAGCAACAGCCCCTCAAGGAGAATTGCACCTTGCTCCCAGCATGGTCTTCAGCTGATTGTGCATGCAGAGAAGTAAACCTGGCTCCAGCCTGACAGCTTATTTCAGCCGCCTCCAAAAAAATATTGTCCCACACTGTGAATTAACAGTATTTCTGCCCCTTTCCCTCGTGTTCCCAAACCCTGGTCACTGCTCACCCTATTTCCTACAGACTGGTGAAGAGCCATCCTCTCAACCAGCCCCTCGCTTAGCAGTCGTGGCAGTAAGGCTGGTAGCAAAGGCATCAAAAAATGGGAATTTCTCAGGGCGTGGGTGACCCTGCTGTTCTACACTCATTGCTGGCATAGTAGAGAGCTGTGGTCCAGGCCAATCGCCATGACCAGCCCTAAAACATTAATGTAAGCCCCACTCCCCTACCTGTGCCCTTGCTGTCTTGGTCTGGTTGGTTGCTTGTTGGCATGTCCCAATACCACAGTGGACTCCTCCAGCGAATCATCTACAGTAATGAAAAAAGGTGGTGAAGTCAAATGATTGAAACAAGCCATTTCTTTATGGATTCCATTAACTTTTCCCAATTATTTATTTCTGCTGAAACTTTTACAAAAACTCATAGTGTTATAAGAAGTCAAGCCCCACTGTCTGCTTATTAAGAGCTAACTGTCTCCATGAAAACATAGTTTCATGACTGTTGCTGTCGTGATTTGAGCAGCAGACGTAAACAGGGTCATCTCCAGCCATAGTGGGTGGATGTTTAGTTTATAGCGCTGAGGTTAAGAGTGAAAGCGTGTGACTAAGAGCAGAAAACAGAGGAGCCTTTGTATACATCAAGAGCCCTGAGGCAAAACACAGAGAAGGAGAATGCTGACACAGACTTTAATGGAGGAAGAAAAGAGTCCATTATGAACGTTACAGAGAACATAATTCATTTAAGAGAAATCAAGATTTAAAGGACTTATAGAGGGCAATATGAATACTGACGTCAGTGCATCACGCCTGGTGGTTTGTTGTCAGACTCTGTATGTGTGTGTTAGGGTACCACACATCATGTCAGGTGGAAGACGACTCGCTGCCAGAAATTATCATCCACTCTTTGTTAGATTCCTGTTGGAAATGGGTTTCTTTCAGTTCAAGCCTTTTAACAGGAACCAGTGATATGCACAGTGAAGCAATTGCAGCTCTTGCATTTTAACACCAGTCTCCCCAAACTGTCAAAAAATGCTTTCAGGACGTTTTTTCCTTCTCGAATCCCGTCTCTCCATAAACAGAAGGGGGGGGGGGGGAGGGTGCAAAAGGAGGAAATGGGGATGGATTATTTCTGAATTACTCAGGTATGGGAGCACAAGAAGAAAGCTGGTTAGCAGAGCTGCTTCCAAGCCTGCATATATGTTGCGGAGACTAAGGACAGGCACATTTACTGCACTTTAAAACAATGTCATGAGGGCTTGAAAAATATTCCCCAATCCATAAACTGTAGTGGCTTCTAAACTTCAGCAGCCAGAGCCATGAAAATAGAGTGCTTTGTGCAGTAGCTTGCGCAACCAAAGAACTTTCTCGTCCTCAGAGTGCTTTATTATTTTTAACGAGACAGGCTGAGCACTTCTTGATAAACATTTTTTCCTTGAAGCAGTAATCCTACTTAAACTTTTTACCTTGTCCCCACAGCATACCACTAGGAAGCTAATAACAAAACTCATTTTCCCTTAAAGTGCTAGTCCTGTTAGTACAGCAAGTGAGGGACATGTTGTGATTGCCATGAAAGGGGCCATGGCTGGAAATAAATTGAAAGTGCCCTGTCAGTGTGCAGGCTTCATATTTTAAGAAGAAAGCTTTTCTGAAGTACATTTTCTAGGCTATCCAGTTTCTTTCAAACTACAAAAAAAAACCCCAAAAAACCAGTATTAATATCTGTTGTAAGAAGAATGTTCTAGCCTGTAGTGTTTGTTCCTGATGCCTGACCCTGACAATTCTTCCATGCACCCCAAAAAAGCTTTGCCACAGCTAGGGAACAGCAGGTCATGATAGAGCCAAACCAAAGAGCCAAGATTAATCCAGGAGATCTCGGAGGAAGGGAGGCTGTCCATAAATCCGTGCGCTCGCTTTTGCTTTCAGCAAGGTGCGCAGCATCTTGCTGCTTTGGCAAATGCTTCTGGGGTAGCATTACAAACCGTTCATTTTTAAGAGCCATTCTTCTCTTTGAGACAAGAATTATTAAAGCTTTTAAGAATGAGAGTTTAATTAATGGTGAGAATTTAACCACATGAGAATGAGGAAATTCAGAGCCAACCCTCCCATCTAAGTCAATCTCACTTCTGTCCCCTTGTATCAGTGTGTTACAACAGGCTCTTTCACGGTCACATGAGGCTGGCCAGGGGACACACTTCTCTCTAGATCTAATACAATGAAAAGAAAAACTGTCTTTTTCCCCCTGTGGTCTTAGATGCACATGTGGCTTTTCATACCACACACATCATGTGTTCTTGGAATGAATGGCCCTTTTGTAACACGCACACACCAGCCAAGGCAACTTAACATCGGGTAGGATTGTTAACTGGGTTCCCTAAAGCCTCCCATGAACACTGTACCAGCATCATGGCACTGGAGGAGGAATGTGGTTGAAGGAATTTGACTAGCTATCCTATAAATGATTTGCGATACACACACCACCATTTCTGCTCCACCCAGGTTAACTACTGTTACTGAATAGAGGCAGTTATTCCCTATAGGAACAGAGTAAAACTTAAGGACAGGCCTGATGATTACTGAAACGTGTCTTGTTGTCACTTGGGATGGCCAAGACATTCTCATGTCTTGTTTGAGGGAGTCATGACCACTTTACAAACCCTCTCAAAGCCAGAGCCACCTTCCTCCACTGCCTTTAAGTCAGAAGACCAGTGAGAACCATATTTCCCGAGGAGGATTACCAAGCAATGGGTCTTTATTCTCAAGGCCTGAGTGCCTTTGAATGTACTTGTGTAGGCAGCAGGTAAGCAACCATCAATCAAAGGCTACATTTTGCAAATCTGGAGGATGCGGCCCATGTATGTCTTAAGAGACCTTCCTGATTTGAAGCAGCAAGTTAACCATGCAGCTCCAAGTAGCAGCAGTTCTCTGTCCAAGCATGGGAATATACCTCCTTGAAAGATCTACCAGATATTTTCAAAGTTGAACAACTCATATCACCGATTTGGGTAACTCCAGAATGGGCCAGCTGTACAAATGCCCGCTATCCCTTCAGAAGTAAAACAAAGAACACAGACGAGGAATTTAACAATTTTATTAAAAATTGTACCAGTTATTAGAAAAAAACATCCAAGTATTAAAGTATTAAAAAGCACCAAAGAAAGAAAGCACAAAGCAAATATACTGCACAGATACAAAAAAAAAAAGGAGCTCTGCCCAGTCACCAGCGGCACAGGCAGGAGTCCTGGAGGCACACAACCAGGATAAACAAAATGCTACATTCTCACTGGGTCTCAGTCCATGGCAAAGAAGGTGTGTGCACTTCAGGACTAATCCAGACATAAATCTCACAGGAGAGCATCGGGTTTACTTCTGCAGCAGGACAGTATCGTATTCTGGTGAATATCAGAACTCATGGGGAAACCCTCCATTGAGGGAAAGTTTATTAAGTACATTGCCCTTATCCTTACTCTTTTTGTTTTCTGGAGGACTCTGAAGTTTTTTTTAAAAAAACAAAACAAAACAAAACAGCATCCCACCAAAGTATAAAAGTCATGCAGGAAGGGGAGGGAGAAAATGTTTCACAGTACTCTCATCAGTGAATTTTACCTAGAAATGTGGGAGACTGGACTAAATACCATTGAAGAGAACAGGAGATATACAACTAGTTTAACCAAAAGACTCCAACAGTCTAGATACCTCAACTCAAATTCAGTGGCAGGATTTTCAAATGCACCCAGTGGAAACAGAAATAAAAATCCCTTTGGCTGTTTTGAAATTTCCATTTTACGAGCCTAACTTCTGACATTTATTTCAGGAGATACTGACAATGTCACCTTTCCATCACACCAGTCTCTCTCCCTTTTGTCATCAAATTTTCCTTTCAGAATAGTCTGACCAAAACCAGAGCTGAGGAATCTGTGACGATGCTCTCCTGGAGCTGTGTCCACAACTCAAGGAGACTCCTTTACATTTAAGAATAACTTTATACATGCAAAATTTCCATAATAGATTTTAAAAACACTTTAAGAATCTACCCTTCCCACCCCTCCGTTCCCCAAAGGCAGCAAAGAGTCTGAAGACAGAACTGAAACATGGCTTTAAAAAACAGCCCACAGACATTAGGTTTCGCTTCCCAGAAACCAACTTCCAGCATGGGATTCACAGGAAGAGACCCTCCTTTCTGCGGCTAAGGGGGAAGGTGAGGCACATGGAAGAAAGAAGGGGTAGGGGTGTCAGACTGCATTCAGTTTAAGAACACGCTCACACACACTCACACACACGCACACACACACAATTACATTCCAGTGCATTTGATGTGTTTGGTCTTTTCTGCTTTTCCTGGTGGAAAGAACTGAGCTGTGTAACACCTGCGTGAACACATGCAAACCAAAGCTACAGAGACCACTGAAGTCTTTAGGAACTGTAAAAGATTGTCCTGGGATCTTTTATCAATTCCTTGAGGTATTTCTTCTTGCTAAAGCAATCAAAGGCAACAGGTACGCAGTTTTGCAAATGATCACAAATGCCAGTTTGAAAGACAGACTCTTTTGAAGGACATTATTAAAAACCTTTGTTGTCAAATTACGCTAATACTCAATAGTGCTTGGTCTATGTCCAGGGCTCCCATGAATATGAGCAGGCATTCCATGGTCCTGTTACTTATAATCCCACAGTAAATACTGCCGGTAAAACAAGGCAAGACCTTCATATATCTGCATTCTCATTTGTTCCTGCACATATGCTGAGTGCTTTCTCTATTTTTTCCCTTTAAAAACAGCACACCATTCAGCATGTCACAGTCTCACCATTCCCACAGCTTCAGCAGATATGGGTCAGAACCAGCAACGGAAGGGTGGAATTCATTGCAGAGTTGACGGGGTCACATTGCAACAACTGCCTCAAGTTTTTGTTTTAGTTTTTGTCTTTTAAGAAAACCCAACCCTTCTCCCTAGTCTACTAATGGGCAGATTCTGCAGTTTCCCAGAAGAGTGCCAAGCTCCACAGTGAATGACGTTCAGCTTTGGGTACAGCTCCCTGACTGCTGTGGAGCAACTCCAGGGCTGTAGTAACCTCACGTACACGCATCGCCTAGACCTTTAACCCAGGCTTGAGGGGAAAAAGTAAATGGCCAGTAGAAAGAAGACATCTTTGCAGTCACCCTTTCTACATCAAGAAGGCCTAGGTTCCTCGCCTCTATTCCCTTGCTGATACACAGCTCCAAAGCAAAGGCTGATAAGGAAGTTTCTTTCAGGAATCCTCTAACGAGAATTTAGCCACCAAACATTTAATAACAACCAGCTATTTAAACTGAGATATGTGATCAGTTATGCAAGAATTCAGTGCTACCAGGGATTATCAGCACCTTGGGAGAAGGCTGCAGTCTCAACACAGACCCAACAGCAACCCTTTCCACACAAATTCATCCTCTCCCCTGCCTCTGCTGTATCCTATTTATGGCAGCTTGCAGCTATCCCTGGGCAGTCACTTTGTGATTACTGGCTCAGCTTTCAAGAATTGCAGGAAACAAAAGTAAAACTAACTATTCCCTACTAGCACCAGGCTTGCTGGATCTAGGGATGGGCAGGTTACAAGATATTCAAAAGGGTTGGGAGCTGGACCCAGATAGGAACAACCCTGTCCCTCAAGGAAAGAGAGCTGAGGTCTGAAGCTATTTTGGAGACCTGGGGAAGGCAAGCAAGATACTTCAAGGTTGCTGGTACCATCAGCAGCAGTTCAAGCTTGTCTTAAGAACTGCTCATTAAAAATAGGAATTTGTTTTAGAAGAAAGATCCAACTGTTCTTTCTGAATTGTTAGACTGAAGCTTTACAACACAGAGAGAAACAGCGTCCCATTCCTTTCACCAAGACAAACTAATACTAAAAACTGGAGCACACTCCAGCAACAGGACTTAAACCACGTTCCTTGGAACTGCTTCCCTGAGCAACTG
Source organism: Coracias cyanogaster (assembly GCA_033124195.1). Taxonomy (NCBI): domain Eukaryota; kingdom Metazoa; phylum Chordata; class Aves; order Coraciiformes; family Coraciidae; genus Coracias; species Coracias cyanogaster. Next base: position 20,486 of record JAVSBS010002720.1, on the reverse strand, counting down.
ACCTATGTCTGTGGCCACACTGCAATAGCTGCTCTGCAGGGAAGATCTCCTCAGTGTGTGCTCAAGGGACATTACTAACATGGAACGGGTGACAAGTAAATGGCTGCTGTGCATCTGTGTATTTGTTGATAAACGTGTGAAATCTTCCCACTGTTTCCTCAAGTAGGTGAGACTGTAAGTACGAAATAGCTGCTTTTCCCTAACTGAATAGCCAGCCTGCCCCTCCAAATCTACATGGAGCAAAATAAGACTTTTGGGTTGACAGAGCATATTTCCCTTCTCCGAGATATGCAGATACGGAATATAATTAAAATATATTATCAGCGGTTGTAAATCTCTGGCTCCAGTAACCAACATGTATATTGCAGGAAGCCAGCCTTTGTCTAGCATTAGCTCCACGTCTCCAACGAAGTATTGTTGTTCAAGGAGATTTTAACTTGAGACCCTGGCATGACTGATTTTGAGAAGTCTGTTGTTAGAGCGGGAAACACAGACTGGCAAAGATGTGTCTTTCCCTGAGCCAAATGACTCTATTGAGGCAGGCAGCCTGACTGAGGAACGGTTTCAGGTACTTGCTTCTCCATGTTAAGAAGTGTCTTAACCTAGATAAACTGGTTGGGTTGCAATACCAGAAAGCACCAGTACCAGACCTGTCTTTCCAGCATACGCATCCAGAGAACAGGCCTTATTGAACTGTTTGCCAGTCAAGTCAAAGCAGAGGGGAAGGGAAAAGCTCACACCAGGTTTTGTCAGATGCACTTGCTGAATTTTTTGTAGTTTGCAGGGCTGCTATGATGTAGCTTTGACTGCTCCTGATAAAGGGGGTCCTGGCAACCAATGGGAAAACACAAACATCACATCCAAGAGCATGCCATGCAGGCAGGTAGCATTGCTGCATTGCTTCCTGAGCCTCAAGCACTTCCACTCCTGCCTCTTTTAAGAGCTTCTGATTTAACAGTCTTCTCCGTAACATCCAGCTTCTCAGGCGTCCCCAATTCAGTCTGTGCTTGCACTACCCTTCAGGCTTCCTCCCCATTTAAGTCCTTGCTCTCCAACAGCCAGCTTTTACTCCAAGTAGACTGTGCAAAGCAAGGTATGGAAAGCCTCATCCCTGTCATTATGGTCAGAGAGTGGCTTCCCATACTGCTGCAGCACTGTCAGCAACAGCCATCACTTGCATCCCTCTGGGTAACTCTGTAGTGCACATGCTTAAAGGAACAACACAAAGCCAAAAGCAATCTTCCCTCCTAAAAAAGACCTCCCACCCTCCCTCTCCATAAAACCCACCCCCTAAAATATTACTTGAGATTCATTTAGATGAATTATTAACCATCATGGACAAACATATTACACTAGCTCTAGCTAGAAAAATAACATAAGAGGAGAAGAAAAAGCTTTTTCTCATATAAACTCTCCGTATGTTGAAAGAGAGTGACTGTGAATATATGAAAGTGAAAAGGTTTGGGGTCCTCTTTCCGGGAGCTAAAGCACATTTTGCCACAGTAGAGCAGGATGCAAATCAAGAGAATGGGGCTTGGAGAGAGGGAGAAAGTCCAGATTTAACTGTGTTCAGAAAATTGCTACCAGACACTACAGTGCAACGACAAGATTATACATATACCAGAGAAAGCATGAATTAGAGAAGAATATGCAGAGAGGGGTGGAGGAGAAAGCGTATGTGCAAGTAAACTACTCTTCCCATACAGTAATGCTTATTTTTAAGAGTGGTCCAAGAGCAGAAGAATTCCTCAACACTTGAAGCCGATGTTTGTAACAGGACTGAAGAGCAATTCTCTGGACAGCTCTTCCTCAGGCTGGCCGTATCATTTCAGACCTACAACAAGGTGCAGTGGCAATACGGAAATGGTCTGAAGAAAATAAAGTCTGTATTGCTTTTCTGTTCATGTTTTACCCTAGTTGTCACTGGGTTTGTGAACTAATGATATTTAAGGCGACAGAGAAGTAGCCATCGATATTTAAGGCTACTTCCTTTTGGTAGGGTAATTTCCCTGTGCTGGTCCAATAGTGTCAGTCATATGGACAAACTTCTGAGTGCATACAAACTGGGAACTGCTAGAAGATCTCTCTTGAAATAATATTACTGCTGCTAGGCAATATATGCTTACAGCAGCCTCCAAACATTACATACTAGAGTAATGGACAAACTGCCTGTACAGTGTACATGTCAGACTAGTTGCTAATTAATTTCCATCAAATCCTGAAGCAAAACTATCAGATGCCTGGGACCTAAGCCTTTCTGACCAATCACATTATAGTAAGAGAAAAGAAAAACAAATCAAAATAAACACCCATCATAAAACTAATACAAACACATACATTAGCATTGTAGAAGAACGACATTTGTGTCATGTTTCATGGTTTTTGGCTTCATGCTGGCTCACAGGCACTGTGAACACTGAAATGGAAGCAAACAGTGGCAGAAACTAATAGCCACCAGTAACCCCAGGAAGGTTTCATTTTAAGACTGTTTGACTGAAATGAGTTTGCCTATTGATGGCAATGACAAAGAACAACTTCCTGTGAGAGAGCTGCAACTTGGTGCCCAATGGAAATATTGAAGAGATCAGATTTCAGATTTCTTTGTGATTTTCTCTCACACAGGGTGCAAGGAAATAAACAGTAATGCATGCAGAAAACAAGTAACGTGATGGATATAAGCTACTTCAATGCTTTCATTGCTAGAATTAACTCTTTTTTTTGTGGAGGAATTGAGCATATCTCCAGCAGATACCCAAAGTATGTTTAGAGTCATCAATCCCAGACATCATTTTTAACCAGCAGCCAAAATGACACTCCTGCAGTCTACCATTGACTAACACCCAGGGCAGAGGAAGCTTTTAGTCTAACACCTGCCTCCCTTGCACAGAGGTCACTGGCACGGGGAACCAGCAGCAAGCTTTACCAAACACACCCACATTCTGGCTTTCCTTCAACAGTGTTGGACAAGAGCTGCCCGCCTCGCAAGGCAGACAGCAGCAAAGAAGAGTCCGTAAAAACCCCCAAACTTGAAGACGAGTATCAGCAATTCAGAGTCCTCACATCCGGCCGGCGGTGTGCAATGTCTCGCCCCCGAACCAGTGTTTGTTCAGTGCTCCCTGCAGACTGGATGCGGCCTGAAAGAGGCGGGCGAAGCTCACCTCTGCCCAGTGTGGTTCCTGTTCGCCTCCGCATTTAAGGCCAAGTTGTGTAGGAAGAGAAAAAGCTGCCACCACACTTGATTTCTGTTCTGCTGATGCTGTAGAGGAGAATAGTTGAAGCAAGGTTATTTATATTTCTAAAATTGCAACATACCACTTCTCTTTTCCAATAACAACTCAGTTACACTTTTCAAGAGCAGACACTTTAATCCCATCAGCATAACAAGGGGGTGCAGCAAGGGATGAGGCGAGAGAGGGAAATGATAAGTTCTCCAGAAATAATTGTAGCTCTAACATTACAAAAAGAAAAGAGCAGACCCTTTATGCATTGTGCACAAGAGGATTAAACTTTTTTTTTTGCTTGTAGGATTTTGCAGAGTTTAGCCAAGTGCTGTTTTTAATCAGATTGGCTTCTGAGCCTTTCAAAAGCCCCAGCTGCATGAACAAACAACCTTTTTTTTTTAAAAAAAAAAAAAAAAAAAGCCCCCCTTCACCCCAAAAGTGAAAAAAAAGAAAAAATATAACTGGTGATCCATCTGTAAGTGATTTGACACCGTGAAGGTCAAAGGGTTAATCTTCAATTTAAACCACACTGCTGAGACAGCAAAACTCTGATTTCATCTAGTACAAGAAAACACATTCGTGCACACACACACTCCCCCACCCTCCCCCCACCACATTTTCCTTCCCAGCATCTCCAAGATAATACTGTCCTTTTTATAGCCACTTTTGACAGTAAGCCATAAATAATCAGCCTTGGAGCCCTTTCCTACTGACTGGAGCCAATTAAACCTTAAGCAAGAACATACTTGAAAACACACAAAAAACCAAAACCAAGAGGTTATTTCAGGTCCCATTGTCAAGGAAGAAACATGGGAGTTGAGTTTCAGGGGGACACCAGACTATATAATGCAGCTTTGGGGCAGGGACACTGTTCCTTCTTTTGTTGTATGTAATCACCCCTGCAAAAGTGGCTCTGATTATACCCCCACCTTCCTGCACTTTAATGGCATCTCATACAAACAGGTGGGTTTCTCTTTACATTGCCCAGCCTGGGATACTATTTCACCTCAATAACCGACCCTCTATTAGAAGTCAGTCTTTGTTTTCTCATCCAGAATTCCATATTTGCTAAGCAGGACTGATCATTTCTGGAAAACAAAACAAACCAGCCCAAGTCTCCTCCCCCCACCCCTCAATCCCCAGCAGACAAGGAAACAGAAGACTGGCTTCCAACAACTTTGCCTCAGTACACAGGAGTTCATAAAAGAGCACTGAAGCACATTATATGAACAAGATGTTTCAACTCAGATTAGCCCAACAGGGCAGAACAACATGGCTGCAAAGCACTCTTTACGTAATCACAAGTAAGAAAGCATTGCAACTGGAGCTGGTGTATTGGAGATGTGTCAATAGACAGCTCTTCTAAGCCTTCCCAGATAGTCATTAAATTATGCTCACATTTCAGTGTGAGTAGATCCGTGCCATCTGAATCACAACTACACACAAAACAGGCTTCAGAAAACCTGTGTTCATCTCACACCTTAGCAGTAGATAATTCTTCTTACCCTCAGGACTTAGCAGTTGTCTCCTGGATTTTGAAGAGTTCGCACAGATGCCATCACACATTTCAACACCACTGTGTTTGGAATATAACCCACAGACAGCGACTCTAGAGCCTGGGATCATTTATTTCAAAGTAATGAGCCCTGAGTTCAGTCCGTACTGACTGTCCAGGTATTACCAGGTATATAGGTGAAAACAGTTTTTTAACAACTATCCCCTAGGGCTAGGTTACAAAAACCTAATTGGGTCTCAAAAAGCAAGATGCTTTTTGTTTTGTTACTTGCCTCTTGGTTTGTCCTTCCTCACCAAACTCCAGAGATTCTTCTCACCCTCCTCCATAAAGTCACACTCTCAAACCTGCTTGAACATGCACGTGGAACCACAATGTCCCAATGACATCTAGATATCATGCTTTTAGCAAGCCATTATAGCTTCAGCGGACTGCTCCTTAAACAGAGATCTTTGGGTAGAATGTCAATGAAGTGGCGTGCAAGTACAATGCTGCCTTCTGGAGTTCTCACAAGTAGGGAACTATGCTAGGAGAGCACAGTGGAAAAACATAGATAATCTGAAGACAATCTGCTTTGGCAGATTATTTTATTCTATTGGCAGCCAAGAGGGTGAAGAAGTGTTTTACAGGGACTTAGTATGGGAAATACAAAAGGATGTTTAAAAATTGGCATTGAAATCTTAGACTTGAAAAATAGCTCAGCTTCAGTGGTAGACCCTCTTTAATGGAAACTCTCATGGAATTTTATAAAGCAGGTTGATCTGGGGGCAGATGAGAGGAGGGATGCTGATCTGGCATGTGCAATTTCAACCATTCCACAATGTCAGGGGGACAAAAACATTTAAGAATCCCCGTATTAATGTCCCACTTCATTTGGGAGGCTACTTTGCACTTCTCACACATCGTAACAGGTTTCCAAATATTCTGTCTACTCCTTAAGTTTTACATCTCACCTCAGAAGAAAAGGATTACTAGTTCTTTGCAGTGATAGGTAAAGGAGGCCATGTTCAGGGAAAAACAGTGGCACTCTCCTCCCTTTTTTTTTTGAAGGTGGGGAGCTTTTTGAGGAAAGTATTGGGTTTTGTTTTTATTTGGTAAATTAGAGTTTTAGACCTCTACTTTAAGAAGGGTTACAGACCTGCAGGAGAACCAGTGGGATGTGGTACCACAAATACTGAGGAAAACACTAATTTTTTTTTTTTTTAGTTTATATTTCATTGTGTTTATTCCACTACCTGTTGAAGCTACTTTTTTGGTACAGCATTTCCGTCCTTCTCCAGTTAAAAACGTTCCCCACTATTTGCCTAAGACACTCAAGGAGATTTCTATGCAAGAGCAGAACAGGAATTACTCTACCCTTGTTTCTCCATGCTTCTATGAAGCATAAGATCTCAAATCACTTTATGAAGGACATTGACACCGTTAATTTTGTTTTGAAGTGGAAAAATAGAGCACTAGGCCGAGGGCAGCTTTCCAGGTTTTATTCCTAGATCTAGGGCTTGTATTTCCCTGGGCCTGTATTCAGTCAGCATTTCCTTCCATGGTGGTGTAGCCCCACGCACACTTTCACTGGCTTGCATACTGAAGCAGCCTGTTCGCTCTGTCCTCCCCTCACCCTAGGGCAGGAAAGTGAACTAGAGCAGGACGACGATCAAGGCCAGAACTAATTTGATAAGGAAGTTGCCTTTACTATTGATTGGGTCATCCTAATCCATGGCATCATGTAGTCAAACTGATGCTTGTGCCAGTACAACAGAAAGGTGACCTGAGAAGAGGAGCAAGGTGGGACTGCTTGGCTTCCACAGCAAGCCTTGCTAACAGAGTTTACAGAGTTACAGCTTCACTTCTAGACTTATTTGCTTTCCGTGGTACTAAATCAGCGTGGGACAAGAGTTGCAGAATGAAAATGGCAGATATTCTTTGCTGTAGAGGTAAACAATTCATGGAAAGAACTGTCCCAGCCTAAAAAAATGTCCTTTTCACAAGTTTCAGTAGCTTTTCCCTAGATATGACTCTGCCAAGACCAAAATACTCAAATATTTCAAGACTGAGGGTTTTTTGGTGTGGTAAAATTTAGCTGCCAGGAAGGACAGAAAACCCAGGAGAGTGACTGCATGAATTTGGCATCTAATTTTTTTCAGATGTGATACATTTCAAGTCACTCCTTACAGTTTTCTAAGACTCGTAACTTTTGTGACAAAGGTTTGTAATTTTCCTAAGTTTTGCTATGCTGATTTGTCCCTCATCAAAACAATTCAATCCTCAGAGTTGCTACTGCACAGAAGTATCAGGGATGAACACTTTGCCACCTCCATGCAGCAGCAACACAATGAACATTTTGAAGCTCCTTTCCCAAGATGGAAAGAAGCCCCTTTTGCCCTCTGTACTAACTGCAACTAAAGAGGACTAGACTTGTGAATACAGTAAGTCAACACAAAGCTGGAAACACATAAAACCATTTCCTATTGCAGCTGCTGCTTTTTAAAGGGGATATCCTTAAGAGACTGTCTGTCTGAGGCGTTAGCGTGAATGCTTCAATGAGTCACAAGGAAAGGCCATTTTACAGGAAAAGCGTCCTCTGCAGCAACAGTACATTAGTGAAGCCTATTCCATGAACTGTGCTGAACCAAAAGCCAGAATACTTGTAAACAAACACAAAAAAACCAGCAAGACTTTTACTGGAAGGAAATAAAAGAGGGACATGATTAACCCGACATTTATTCCCTCCCCATAACTGATTCCTAATGCATGTTTCACACTGTGAGCATACAGATATATATCTGTCAAATAGCAACCCAGAGGTCCAAAGCTTTTTACTCCTACTAAGCCCTTGCAAGGGGTGTTCCAAGGAAGATCAGGACAGGTGATACACCTCAAAGAAAATGCTGTCCCTCTGACACAGCTCCTTGAATCCTTGAGCATAAATGTTTAACAGATGAATAGCATTCACTTTTCCACCAGGTAAGTATGTGCCATTAATATCCCTCCTAAAAAAAATTAAATAATATATTCATCATATACACGTTGTATGTGGGTCTGGTACATTCCTATAGCATATACAGAAGGGTACACCTGTCTACCCTCTTGATCTCATGGGCAACTGCTGGCTTTGTTTCACAGCTTCCAGATGGTTAAGGGTCAAATTCCGATCCCATCTTAATAGAAGGATTAAAATATGGCCATAAATGGCACTGTTAGAGAAAAAAAAAAGAATAATGGCATATGTGTACATAAAAACATCATTCTTCCTTTAATGACTAATACAAGTACTAGCAATAAGTTGATGGGATTTTATTTATTCACTGAAAACAAAAATACTTGCACACCGGGAGCAGCTGCTGACTCATCGCTGAAGGCTGTTTTGGCTGCCAGGTGGCTGGAGGCATATTGTGCTACCACAAAATATGCTTTAACTTAGAAAGACTAGAAAGTCACAGTCCCCAAGGCAACAGAGGTTACAGAAGGTGTCCCCCGCTGGAGAGAGAAATGCAGGCCAATGGAAGTCAAAAATACAAATCTTTCCAGCTGTGATTCCTAATGACCAAAGAATAATGCATGTGTAAAAGCAGCAGGGAAAAAAAAGGAGATGCTAACAGAGAAAAAACAAAAGAGGATCTTAGCAGCACGATTTCTTGTGCTGACACAGAGAGGAGGATGAGGATCTTCCACAGGGATCTGCTTCCTTCTGGCTTGCAAACCCTGTGGTTCCCTTACACGGGACTAAACTCGTGGTAGAGGGAGGTGTCATTTCAAGCACTGCTTCCTTTCTCAAAGCCTCCATCAGGCTTTGCGAAACACAATAATCAACATGTGTGTTTACAGAGAGAGGATATACAGGAGGGGACATGGCAGGAGGGATGCAGGGTGCAGGAGACCTCCAAAACCCATTTACGGGCTGCCCAGCCCAAGCAAAGGAGTGGGCACTGACCCCTGCCAGGGCACTGGTCTGGCGGCAAACGGTGACGTTCATCGCCCCAAACCTGCTGTGGGCACAGCTGCACAGGTGAGCCCTTTCTCAACTTCCTTGTAGTTCAAAAACAAACACGAAGCCACTCCCGCCTTCCTCTCCAGAGCAGGCAGGAAGGGGAAGCAGACAGCCGCCATGGCAACAGCCAGCTGACGGCAACCTGGGAAGGGCAACCACCGGCCACTGCGTTCCCAGGCCCCCAGCCTTCCCCTCCTGCACCCCTGGAGGGCACGCTGGCTCTTTTTCCATAAATACAGTAGGTAAGGGTCTTGCATTTCCATAGACCCGCACCTGATACCGCGCTCTAACTGCAGCACAGGGTCCAG
>JAVSBS010002720.1:0-11449 GCA_033124195.1 Coracias cyanogaster | reverse complement strand
CTCCGTGTGGGGGGACAAGGGCGCAGGAACAGATGCCCACTCCTTGCCTCCATGCCCAGGAGAAGACACCCCCTCCCACAGCCACAGCTGTGGGCAGCAAGCACGGGCAGGATTATCCACTCGGACCCCAAGGGTGACCTGACGGAGCTATCTGACAGCTCGCCCTGTTTATCATCCGACCCGCACAGGCCGCCGGACAGACTGACACTCTGATTCCCTCACCGCCAGAAGGGAGGTGCTCCTGAAATTGCTCGACGCGTGGAGATACCCCCTAGTATTAAAGTGTACCTCAGGACTGTGTTAAAACAACAGTTTAAAAGTTTTTACAGGAAGACATCCTGGGGGAGGAATGAGGGGGGGCACAGGGCTGTCCGGGCAGGCAGGAGGGCAGGTGCAGCGCTGAGCCTGCCTGCTGAGCAGCCTCTCGTCAGCAGCTCTGATGACTCAGAGGCTAAATTTAGCCAGCGATATAAACCCAGCAGCCACAGCGCAAACACTGCCCGGCAGAGCCGCTCTCACACATGGTCCTCGGCTGGCTCCGGGGTCCGCGGGGCCTTCGGGGCTCTCCTCAGCGGGTGGATGCAGTCCCCCATGGCCAGCATCTGGTCAGGCATTACAGCGGGAAAAAACTAACTGGGGCTGATAGGAGTTGACTCACTGTTTTTATTTTTAGATCATTATTCTTTCTGCTGTGGTACGGTCCTCAGAAAGATTCCTTTGTCATTAGTGAGGATAGCTACCAAGGAAAAAAAAAAAAACCCAGAGACTATAAAAGGCTAGCAGGACATTCCTCCTCAATGGCTTGAAACAAAGGAGGACTCTGCAGTTGAGCACTTGCTTTCCTGCCTTTCCACTGTAAAATTTAATTGAGTAAAATACAAATATGCACACTCCTCACCATAAATATCAGCCCAAACATCTCATCAGCCCCCTCAGAGATGGCAGTATCTTATTAAAACCAACCAGCCTATGTGGAGGACTGGAGGCAGAACAACTGGGCTCCAATCAGCAATCCCTGCATGGTCTCAGACAAGTTATAACCTGCACTTCCGAGCCTCCCACACTAAAAAAGAAGTGGGATATTAGCACAATTATTTCTTAATTGAAAAATAATTTCTCAGCTGTCACACTGCTACAAGCAGAAAACACGTTACCACTGTCACGGCCGGCATGGCACTGTAAGAGCCGAGGACATGCCGAAGAGCCTGCGGAGACTACAGGGGTTGTACAGGAGAAGCAGCAGGACTGAATGCTATTTAAATCACACAGCGGTACTGCAGGTGATGTTAGAAATACTGCAAAATAATTAAAATGTACTGTCGCAAAGAATTATTTTGTGCTCTTTAACGTGGGCAGTCTTGGTGTTTTGAGGTCCTGTGTCCAGCAGAGTGAAGGATTCACGGCATGCCTTTGCACAGAGCTTGCACCACTCTCCTGCCACCCGGGTCCCTCATCCTCTGCCCACTTCCTCTACCAGAGCTAGGCAGGAAGTTTGACTTTTTAACATTATCCCCTGAATTTAAGCAAGAACAAAACCGTAATACATTTTAATCTTTCATCAGCTGAAAGCACAGAGAAGAAGGATAGATTAGGCTGATGCAGAAGTTTTGTGTTTTTTATTAAAGCGATACACAACAGTTGTATGTGATGGTTGCATCAAGGGTTCACAGAGCCCATCCTCCAACAGCAGCAGCCCTGAGTGGCTGCCTGAGTAAAAGCAGAGGGCAAGTACATGCAATAGCTCCCCCTAATATTCTTTCAGCATCCTACTAGTTTGAGCTTAGGACTTCCCGAGTCAGATCTGGTTTCTGTTTATTTAATGTCTCCTTCAATGGCCATAAACTTGTCCCGATTCCCCTTGAACCCAGATAAAGCACTGAGATGCACAATATGCCTTGACAAGGAGTTCCACAGAGCTACCTATGCGAAAAACTACTTCATTTGCTTTGAGCTGGCTCCTAATAGCTTGACTTGATTTTGCCTATTTCTTGTTCTGGGACAAATCAGTCTATCCAGCTCCTTCACGGCACTTTTGATTTCTGTTTATATTGCCACCCCCTTGCTTTGTGTCTTTTTTAGGCTTAGCAATCCTAGCCCATTTTTTCACTTTTCACATGGACGTTTCATCATTCTTCTTGCTTTTCTCTGAACCTTTTCCAGTTCTGCTGCTTCATTTTTGGAAGAAGGAAACCAGAACTGTGTGTAACATTCAAGATATGGGAGAAACGTGGATTTATACAGTGGCATAACTATGTTCCCATTCTCAGTTTCTTTTCTTAATATACCAAAAAATATCCTTTCAGACCAGAGGTGAAAGGGCCCAGCAAGTTCCTGTTAACCTAAATACAGGACTTCAGAACAGGGACTAGGCAAGAGGCAACAGGTTGCTGTGTCATTTGTATGCACAGGGGAAGGTGCACTTCTAAGCCCACCTCCCCCTTGTCATTAGTCAAAATGGAAAAAAAACCCAAACAAACAAACTAAAAACATTAAGCAAAAAATCTGTTTCCACTTCCTCATATCAAGTTTCTCACTCCACTGACTGTGAGAATTCCTCTTCCCCCTATGGCACCTTCTTTTCCTCAACACTAGGATCACAATTCCACTTTGCTTTACATCTCAATCTTCCCAAGATCACACCGTACTCCCTGCCCTCTAAACTGGGTTCACTCACTTCAGGGGCTCTGCATCTCTTACTCTCCCTCAAGTCCTGCACCAATGAGCAACCCACAGACAGACAAGCTGAAGAGGAACCTACTGCTTTGCACAGCAGCAGCAGGGACCAGCAAGCACTAGCCAGCAGACAAGATCCTGAAACATACTGACCTACTCAGGAAACAAATGATAGCGCTTACCCCAGTTCTCAAAGAGACTGCAGGTATAAGTGTAGTATGGATGTGCTGGTGCTAGAGGCTCAGCTGCAGGACAGCGAGAGGGTCTCTGCATTACATTATTAGATTTTCTGAACATCTTTCCTAAAATGTAGTCATCATAAAGGACTGTTTCCTGCAAACAACTCCAGTTTATAAAAAGCAACCATTAAAAATTTCCCTGAGTGTCCTCAATAAACGATGGAAAAAAGGCTGATAGAGTTTGGGATAAATGATGCATTCATAGTGCTGCGTGCCTACTCTCTCATGCAGATACGTTTCCGACCAGACACAGGCTCCCTGTTGCATAAGCAGAAGTGTCTCAGAGGAGGCCTCAATAACTCTCATGGGAGAAAGAGCAGAACAAATATGCAAAACATAGTAAGTTTCACTTTCAAAGGAAAACAACATTTCCTCCTGGACATTTTCAGTATCATTAACTTGAGGCAAACAGGTACATGCCTAGCCATCTGTCTACAGCCACTGTAGATGCAGGCATTTGTGCGCCACAGGCTGCTCGAGCCCCTTGCGGTGATGCCAAGAGAGGTACTTGCCGAACCAATTGGGGAATTTAGAGAAACAAAGTTTTCTATTGCTAGATCCACGGAGTCTTTTTTGAGCATGGTCAGCATATCTAAATCAACTGCAGGATTCCTGATGTGTTGGAAAGAGTCTTTGTTGTTGTTTGTAATGCACTTATTTACTCAAGAAAGCTCAGCTCTGATTCAGCATCTGGTTCTCATTGAGGCTCAGCTTTTTTTAAACCAAGCTTTCCAGATGGGTTGACTGAAGCACAAGGAGGTCAAGAGACTTGTCTGAGGTCATACAGCAAGTCAGTGGCTCTGCTTGGACCCAAGCCCAGAACTGTTAAAGGCTACCACTCCTTGGCTCTTAAAGAGACAATTTTATCCCCTGTGAAGTGATCTTATCACCATGAAGAAGAGATGTGATAAAAGTAGTCCCCTCAAAGCTGCAGCCTGCTTAGAAGGAGTTATTTTATTTGGAAAAAGCCACAGCGTTCCAGTGTCTCAATGGAGCAAGTCAAACCGAAAGGGTGTGATACTGATATACGGTGTCATCCACCCCGCTCTTGTATAACCCCCTGATCCTGCGGGCCAGCTTTACGCTGATGCAGCCCAGTTGTCTACTCGCATCCCATCTAGCAGTACGTCATGTTGTGAAATACACCCTTGGTTCAGCACAGGTTGAAGCCTCTTCTAGAGGCGAGGAAACTCAAGTGCACTCAGGACCAAGCAAAGCCCAAGCACTTGTCGCCATGGCCTAGACACGTGGAGTGCAGGAAGCACATCCCAGCTGATCAGCCAGCAGATCCCCTAAGCTCAGCTCTGTTCTCCACAACCTCAGAGCGTACTCTTCAAGCTCAGCCACAGGCAGGCAGGTCACAGATGCCATGGCAAAGCCACGCTTGCTCCAGACCAAGGAGGTGGCAGGTACTGGGTTCTCCTGCAGAAAGCACGGCTTGGCTATCTTTGTTATCCAGAGGCAGGGTGAGAAAAGCACAACAGAAGGAACACAGCCAGAAGCTACACAGCCTCAGACAAGTAAGAGGCACTAAAGAGCTCAAGAAAACATACATGGGTCTTGCATGTCATTCTGCCAAGCCCTTTGCAAACTGGATCTACCTGTAGCGGGTTCTGCTACTTAGGAACGCAGAGCGCTGCTCAGGTCCTTCCTATAATAAATTCAGGATCTTAAGGAGATGAAAGCCGCAGAGTGCTAGGAAATGTTGCGTTATTGGTCTAGCACTGTTCTAAGGATGAAAAAGCCAGGTTTTAAACTACTGTATTCTGTTTAATATATTAATAGGAAATGAAACCCTGAAAATGGTGTACATGCCAAAAGCAAGCATAGGTGCGGCCAACTTTCTTATTCTTAGGAGTTGCATACCCAAAAATCTTTTGTATAGCCAAGAACCACAGAACAAATACCACAGAGCTCCAGGAGCCCAGGGAAGAGATAACAGTGACTCTCCAGGGTTCCCAGTGTGGGATGGGGTTAGACCATGCGTGCAGCTGAGTCCAGTGACAACTCAGTGACGTCAACCTCAGCAGCTATGGCCTGCTCAGTTCCTCTCTCAGGCAGGGAAGTACATTAACCAGCGGCCTTTGTGTCAACACAGCCTTGCTGCCGCGGCAGCAGAATGGGAGCCATAACCTGAACTGCTGGAGAGCCTCGCAGAGCTCAAGACCTACGAGAGGGCAACTCTTGAGCGAGGTGGGTGCACTATTCCAACGCTGAAAGTCTTTCCTAACTCCCACTGAAAGGGCACATACGTTTTCTTTTCACAGATAAGATCTTTTGTAGGCTCTGAAAAGAGGCACAGCTTGTTGAAAACCAGGCTTGCTCTGTCTCAGGACTTCACAAGACCACACTGGTGTGACTAACTTTGTGGTATTCTAAATCTGATTCAAGACACCACTCTGGAAAGTTGGTTTTGACCAAATGTTTGAGACAAGCTGGAATGGGGCATCCAAATCAGGGATTAGTTTCACAGCAAGATAAACGACAGCCCGGTTTTCCATGTCTCGGAGACCGCCCCGTCCAAACCACAACCCATTGTGGACCAGTTCCCCTGTCTCCAGGGACAGACTGCTTGCTTCTTCAGCAACTGGCTGGGGACAGTCCCTGCACATGGGGCAGACGGGCTTCTGCAGGGAGACCAGTGCCAAAAGCCAAAGGAAACCCTCCTTGGGGGCTAGGAAGGACGGGATCGGGCATGACAACAAAAGGCTCCACGGGGAACGGTGCCTTGGACGCTAGTACAGGGCTCAGAACTCAGCTTTCCTGACAAACAAGAAAGAATCCCTTAACAGCTCCAAATGCCAAGGCCTATCCCAGGGTCAGGCTGCGGAGGACCACTGGCGGGACTATCCCGTCCTCGGGTGAAGTTTTCGGGTTGGAATTTTTTTTTTTTCTGTTTTGTTTTCAAATTTAAATGGCTGAGCGGCTCCCACCCCCCTTTACAACTTGTTGCTCTTCCAGTCCAAACAAAGCCGGCAGAGCTCCTCCTCCGCTGGCCGGCCCGGCGGGCGGGCGGGCGGCCGCCTTTGTTTACGCACCCTCCCACAGGCCTGGCGGGCCGGGCTCGGGCCTCTGCGCGGCACCGGCTGCCCCGCCGCTGGCATGTCGCCGCGGGCCACCGGGCAGCAAACAGCCCGGGCCACGGTAGTTTTAGCGGGGCAGGCTTGGGTGGGCATTGCTGGATGTGCTCCCACGGCGCAGACATCAGATAGGTGCGCTCCCGCCCCCCGCGCCTCAGAGATGAGCGGGGTCGAGTTACAACCAGTTCCACCACTTCGCTCCAGGGCTCCTCCACCGAGGTGATTGACCTCCCTTTCCTTTGAGAATCTGGCTAGGGACAGGGGGGGCGGGTCTTCAGGTATCTGTGGCATAAAGGTGACACTGGGGAAAAACCCCGTTCAGCCACACACAACACGTTAAAAGTCTGACGGTAGCTCGTTATGGCTGCAGTTTGCTAAATGACATTCATAGCTCCATCTACATTTCTACAGGCTAATCTTCCTATTGCAGCTTCTTTAATCCTCCTGCTATTCAGAGATGAAGAGTCTCAGAATTCCCTCATCTCTCTGATGACAGGGAAAGGACCAAAGGTTTGCCCAGCAACAAGCTCCTTTCTCTAACAGGGACAGAGATCCTCCCCTACCTTTGAGAAGAGCTGCCACAGACCCCACAGTCAACAGAGCACCAACTCACTTGGAGTGAGAGAAGCTTTCTGTCCCTCTCTGAAGTCAGTAAGAGTGTCAGCTTCTTCATAGGCAAGCAGATACACACTCCCTTTGTTGGGCTTGCCTCCAAGTGGCACAGTGCTGCCCGCTGCCAAACCTCGGCCACCACTGCCAAGCTCTGCATGGGCTGGGGTTTCCATTTCATCTCTACTCAACAGGGCAAGGAGAGTAAGGAAGAAACAATCAGGGGGTTTAGGAGTGCTCGATTTATTTTGTTTCTTTAAAGAGTCTTTAAAGAGCAGGGTTTCTTTTTAAAAAAAAAAAAAAAAGAAAGAAACCAAAATCAAGATCCTGGAGTGTGGTTTTCAGACCTGATGGCAACTTACGTCTGTCTTTTGTTGTGAGGAAGTTAGTCACAAGCCCGAGACACTAGCTAGGACTGTCTCGCAGAAGAGTAGCTAGCAAGTCTAGCATGATCTAAATATACTGCACAACATTTCAGACAACTACCCCTAGACAACAAGGACTGTCAGAAAAGGCTCCAGGCTTGTTGTCATCTCCAAGATGAGGAGCTGATATAAGCCTCAGATGGCCACTTGGGCCAGAGAAGGGAAGACACTGGTGGTAAGGAGAGTGGAAGAGTAAAAGCTGTAATAAAAAGCAGGGGGAACATCCTCGAGGAAAGCCTCAGTGACCCTGCTGCTGATGAACTGGAAGAGCTGAAATAGCTGCAGCTAATGCAGAACTGCTACCTTCCCAGGCAGGAAATGCAATCCCACACATTCTCTTCCCTCCACCTGCCAATCTTTAGGACGAGCCAGCAATCCAGCATAAGCCAACTCTATCAGGTTACTTCTGCCATTTTATCGCTGCTGGCAGTCTGCTGCCTTAGACAACAGCCTTCTTAGCTGATGCCTGGAAGCCAGTCTTCTAGAGCACTATTCCTGGATATCTAAACCCTCACCTTCCCCTCCAGAGACAACCTACCCGCTGTATGTGGAGCCGGTGGAACTGGTCGGCGATGCACTGCAATTTCCGTGCAATCTGCACCTCGGCGCGCGCTTCCCGCTGACCTTCCTGAGGCTCCTCTTGGAGGTGTGGATCCAACGCAAAGCCAACTGGAGGGACGTGTAAACGGTAACCAGCATTGCCTACAAAACAGAGATGAGAAGAGTTATTCTTCCAGCACAAAGAATAGCTCTTCTACTCAGCATACTTTACAGAGGACAAAGCCACACATAATCTTAAATTTTTGATGCATGTTAAAGTCCAGTTCCTAAAGCCCAACCCATGACTGTGTAATGCAAGCAGGCAGTAAAACATTTGCTCAGCTTCTAAGTAGATTTGTATTGATTAAGCGGAGCATTGTGCTGCTTCCCATAATCAAATGACTGGCAGGATCTTACACTTGATTCCTTTTGCTTCTTTATAGTTCAGCCGAGTGGCTATTTTTTATTTCAGTGACAGGTTTTGCACTTTTACAAGATCTCTGCCTCAAGTTATCTCCCATTAATGGTTACTGTATCTTTTCTGTCAGACTTTTCTCAGTTCTCTGGCATTTAGTGGGACTGGTTTGAATTAAAGCTGAATTGGATATGCAGAGCTGAGTGGTGTCTCAGCAGTTACCAGTAAAATACTGGATGGACATGCTCCTTAGTCAACAACTTTAACTCCAGTAAAGAGCGTAAAAGCTGTCCCACTATGAGTAAATTTTTGCATTTCCCTCTCTCCACTGAAAACTTCCAGGAGTCTTCCTATGTGGATGAGACCACTTAGAAGTTATAAAATGTAAGCAAATCATAGGATATGAGGTATGGTGAGCACTTAAACATTTACCAGTCAAATAAAACTTGATAGAATAAAGCCAAAAAGAAAAAGAGTGGGAGTATCAAGGACAGTGGAAGCAATGAGCAGGTGCCTGGCTCCTGCAGTGGACAAGCAAGGGTAGGAAAATTCAAGCTGTCTTTCCTGAGGGAGTAGGACTAGAGGAAAATAATTTCAGTCCTTTAATAAAATGCCCTAATGAAAGAAACCTTGCTTGGCTGGGGAAGTGCTAAAGGGACAGTTTCCTTGCTGCAAAGCCGGTGACATTGGAGTGCTCTTACCATAGAAGAGTCTCCGGGGCTCTTCAGTGACTCCACAAGGCAACATAACATCCTGACTGGAAGAGGACGGGCTGAGTGTTTGAGTTGCCTTGTCCTGCTGCTCAGGATGCCTGATACCGGGACCACAGCAGTGTGTGAGGGGGAATAGTTGAAACCTCCCCAGAAGGCAGCTGTAGGACTGGTTCTGTGTGAAAATGCCAGTTGCAGTCATCTCACCAGGCTGACCTGCAAGTCCAAAGTCATCAGAGTGAAACACGTCATCGTCCAGCCCATCCAGGCTAGAATAGTCCTCTTCCAGGTAGCTGGGGCGATCCATTGCTCCTGCAATAAAGGGACATTTGAGAGAACAGCTAAGACACAAGAAGAACGTTGTCCAGGAGAGAATGTCTTCTGCTCCAAGAGTAAAGCACAGCTCTTTCTTCCATGCCTGCCTCCCTCCCTCCCTCCCAGTGCTGCTCATCTGCATGGGCAGGAGAGGGAAGTGACTCAGTGGTGAAGGTCTGGGCGTTGTGGAAAGCCCTAGAGTACTGGGCCAGAGAGAGACAAAGTTCACACGTGTCTGAGAGTCCACCCACAGCTCCAATTCCACAACTGGTCACAAGGAGAGAACCAACCCCCAACCTGAGCACACAGAAACTGAAAACACATCGTTTTAAAAAGCAACCTAACTCCTTCAACTGCCCTGCACTAGTCAGCTTCTTCAGGGTCTGCTTTGTTTTGGCCTGCCATATTTGAACTTTATGGTAAGCCCCATTCACTTTTTCCCATCTATTACTCGATGAAGAAAAGCATTTGTAATCACAAAGCTGCCAGGCCAGACTTTGAAGAAATCTCCATGGTTGCAAAACTCAAGAGCTGGCAAAGCCATTTCTTTGAAGCTGGTTGCAAAACTCAAGAGCTGGCAAAGCCATTTCTGTCAAGCTCTCCATAACTTCTCCCTGTAAGGGCCAGCTTTCCTTTTAACTTCTCATTTCTTCCCTCAGCTCAACTTAAGGCATGTCCCAAACTTGGCAACGCAGTCACTTCATTACCCCTCTTACCCTCTAGCCTACATGCACTGTCGGTGCATTAGTTTACCCTTGACTAAGTAAAAAACATTGCTGGTGTCAGTGCTTAAAGCAGGACCTCTGTAGCTGCCATAGTAAATGCTCCTGAGCTCTGTTGTGGCACAAAGTTGGGGGTAAAAAATAAAAAACAAACAGTAAAGCCTAAATCACTGTTTCAGAGCTCTTTGCAAACATATAGTAGTTAGAAGCAGAGTTACCAGAAAAGACACAAGTCCCTTTACTGTTACCTGTGCATCTAACCCAATTGGAAGACAGACTCCTAAGAGATCCATCTCCAGGATTTCCACCCAGTTCCAAACAAGGCAGTGAAATTCAACTCTTCATGTCTCTTCCTTTGCTCTGGTTTGCGAAGCATTTAACAGAATGGAAGACTAGCAAGAGGAATTTCAGGCCTGAAGGAGACATTAATAACAATTTTATAAGGATGTGTTCAGCGCTCCCCTTGGTGCTCCCATCTCCCCCCATGTGAGCAGCACTCACACCACCAACATGCTAGAGAAGACAAGGGGACGGAGCAGTGCAAAAACTATTTGTGCAGGGCTCTGAGTGGGGTGACTATGGTTATTTAAGTTGTTGCATCTCAGCAGTTCACTCAGGCCAGCCACTGCTCCCAAAGAAGGGTCCGCGGAGCAGAGCAGGTACCAGCCCCCGAGCTGTTCCAGCTCTGCGAGATGACAGCACTCCCATCTTGGCACAGCACTCATAACGTTCTCATCCACGGCTTGAAGTAGCACACGGAAAGGAGCCCACCCAGGCCCTGAGACACAGGGCTGGATGCCCTCCTGCCAGCGTCGCTGCTGGATCGCCATCACCTGACAGAACGGCAGGGCGATAACGGATTTTTGTCTTTGCAGCAAGGTTTGCCAGCTCTCATCCATCCGAGCCCCACCGGGACCCGGGCATTCAGCGCAAGAAAGCGCAACCAAGGCGCAAAGTGAGCCGGCAAACCAGCCCTGGACAGCAGAGCGCTTGGAGAGCAACAAGTTCTACTCGACCTGCTGCAATACTGTCCGACTGTTTTTGCAGAGCTCTGAGGAGAGAGAGAGTGTCGAGGCAGCCTAGAGGAGAAACTCTTCCTACCACTCACTGAGGTTCCTTCCAGGATCTCCACTCGTGCCGGCAGCCGCAGGCTGCGGGAGCCGCCGAGCAAACCGCTGGGGCTGCGGGGGCCCTGCCAGGCGGCGGGGGCACGGACCCGGAGCCCGCCCCACGGCGCTGCCAGCAGAAAGGCGGCGGTGCCGCCGCGCCGAGGCCGCGGCCGCTCTGACAGGCGGCGGGGCCGGGAGCCGGAGGGAGGGCTCAGCACACACGTGCGTGCCAGCTTCCCAAAACAAAGCTGGCCGGCCTCGCTCCGCCACCGCCAACTGCTCTTAACGCTTCCCCGCCCGGGCTCCGACCCCGCACATCGACCCCCGGCCCACAGGTTTACACGCGGCTCCTCCGGGCAGCGCCGGGGAACGAGACGCGCGGGCCCGGCGGGACGGCCCGGCAGGGGCAGCGCTGACCGCCGGTAACGAGCCTGTTGCTTACATCGGCAAATCGCTGCCTTCTCGGCGCCCACCGGGCTCATCGCTCCTTCCCGCCCGCTCCCCTCTTCTCCCCGCCTGCCCGCACGCCGCGGGACCCGGGGCAGGAGCCGCTTCGCGCCGCCCGGCCGGGACGTGGCTGCCGCGGGGCGAGCCCCCCTTCCCTGTCACGAT
>JAVSBS010002716.1:11959-64666 GCA_033124195.1 Coracias cyanogaster | reverse complement strand
GCGGCTGTGGGGGGGGGCGGGGAGTTCTGTAAATACCCGCGGGCCGGTTTGAGGAGCCCCAGGGGCCGGATCCGGCCTGCGGGCCGTAGTTTGAGGACCCCTGTATTAGAGTAACCTATAACGTGAATGGTTTATTTTTTCCTCCCTTAGCCATGGGATTCCAGGTCACCTTTCTTCACAAAGCTTGCAAGAATGTTGTAACTCATAAATTCCTATTGGTCTGACAAGTTTGTTTTTCTGCCTGGCTAAAACAAAACCAAAGTAAAACATTTCCCTCACCTTTGAAGAGCATAAAAAGAAGTTGCCCTATCTTCTAATAATAGTTGTATATTTGCAGCATGCTACAGGGCTACTTTAAATCTAGCATCTCAAAATTACTGTAGAGAAAAGGAGGTTAGAGCAAAGCCCATAGAGTTACACAGGGTGAGCGCCACACAGTTTTGACATCTAGCTTTATGCTTTCCCTACATGGAAAATCAGTTTGTTTGCAGGACATAACCTCAGCACTGGATTAGGACCCAGAGTAAGACAGCAAGACCATTAGCTAGTCTAGAGAGAAGTTTCTTAGGGACAAGTTGGGCAGAAGCCAGCTGAATTTCTAACCAGACAGCTGGCTTGTTTCTCTGGGTCCAACATGGGATTGGTATGTTTGTCTGATGCTTTGAAGAGGAGCTCCTCATTTTACAGGACTACAAAGCAAAAGGCATTTAGGAGGGGCACACAAACAAAGTGGTATCCATGTGATTATGAACTCCATAGCAAGAACAAGAAAGCAGGAGATGTTGCTGTCTTTTCCCATTCTTCTATGCCCATTCTCTTCTTCAGCCTTGTGAGGTTCAACAAGTGATTGTATCAGGAAGATCTGTGACTAACCCAGCTCATAACCTCATTTCTGATGTCAGAAGAGTCAAGTACACTGACACAACTATCTTGCCCTTTTAAAAAACATAGGTGATACGCAGGGTTGTTTTGAAAATATGAGAGATGTCACACGCACAAAGTGAGGAGGGGACACCATGACTTACAAAAAGCATTACAGTTAGACAACTTACCAGCCAGAGTACCCCAGCAAGCCACACTGTCCACAAACATCCACTTCAAAGGCATCACTTGAAATCATCAGTCTCTCCAATAAAAGCATGCTGGCTCCATAACCTATCAAACAATCCCGTTCCATCTCTCCAAGACGTAAACCACCATCACGGGATCGACCTTCAGTGGGTTGCCTTTGAAATAAGTATTTGAAAAAATGTAGTAAGTGTTCCAGAACATCCATTCTACAACTCTAGGAATGCCTGTCTTCAAACTGTAGGAACAGAATAGGATCAATGGACACCTGCGTTCTACAAACTGGAGTTACTGATCTCAAAAATGTGTTACTCAAATTGAAGCAATTAATCTTTGCTCCTACACTAGCAACACGATGTTGTTCTGTGAGTGGCAACTGCAGCATCTGGCCACAACCCTCTACCTCACAGAATGTAGCTGAGTAAGTGAAAACAAAAAGGGACCGAACAGTATCCAAGACAATCTGAACATAGATTTGGTACTCTTTTTTTGATAAAACATTTATTATAGCTTGTACCTAACTAAATGAAACAATATTCAGCAGCTAGTGAATGAATTACCAAGCTAGTTTTAGCTGAACGGCAGCTGAGACTAAATTCTTAAAATAAAACCATTTTTGATCTGGGAGAGAATACCAAAACAAAGCAGCAAACAAGTACCATGCCTGTTACTAACTAATTATTAATATCCTACAAGTAACATTTATCTTATTTTTTTCATGTCTGACAGTTAATAGACTAATTTTCATCTTGTATAGGTTCCTGGTTTTCTAGTTCCTCAACACAAATCAAACTCATTTTTTTGTCTGGAAAGACTTCCTGTCCTCATGGTGCTAGAGGAAAGTGTTAATAAAGCAATGTAAATGTATGCTAAAGATTTTGAAGTAAAAGGGCAAGGTACAATATATTATTTAACATTATGACTGCTTAAGGCTTTTTTTGTTGTTGGATACAGTCAAAACTTTTAACCTCATTTGTCATACTGCAGTTTCATACGTGATCAGTTCTACTCTCAAGTACTAGCACAACGCTGTAGTACTTAAATTGCAAATATTAGAGTGAACTGTGAAGCAAAAATGACCTTAAATTCCTGAATCACTAATATATTGCATGCATTTTATCAAATATTTCCATCTTAGCATATTCCCTGAAACATGAGAGCAAAGAGAAAGAATTTTTAAAAATGTTATTGGCAACCATAAGAGGCTTCACTGCTCAGTGGAACCCCACGTTTATGTGCTGTTTCTGACACCTGCAATAGTGTAATCCACCCAGAATAGCCAATGACAGAGGTGGCCCAAAATTTCTGGTGTATATTTTGCTGACAATATTTCAAACAAATTTGTCAAGCACAGTAAATGTATTAAAAATAAGTTTTTGCCAACTTACTGGAACGGAGAGAAAACCTTCAACATCTAATAATCTTTTATAACAAATGTGAAAAAAAAAAAAAAACAACTTAGTTACCAGACCAAAATACCTTCTAAAGATGCAAATTGTGTTTGTTTTTAGGGAGAAGTAGTTCCCCTAACTCTGACCACACTGAAATCTTGAAACTAATCTGCTTGTAATTCAAATCATCCTTTTCATTCATATAACCTTCTATTTTTCCCAGTGTTAGGAGAATGGATAGAAGTTGTTTACATCCTGATTCAACTCTTCAGGACCCCCTCCCCGTCACTGTTCAGATGCTGTTTTAAAGGTCTAACCCTGTGGTGAATGCAGCTTCTCTTCTCAAGTCCCAGGAAACAGATTTTAAAAGCAGTGGGGGCCTCCAAAGATACACGCATTTGCTGTGGTGCGCAAGCGCCTGACTTCCTTTTACCAAATGACTTCTCTAATATCAGTTAATGCACAAGCCTACTTTCAAGAGTTTCACCAGGTGCTGTTCCACAGGATACAATGACAAAATAGTTTTATAAATGTGAGCCCCAATAAAGTCTCAGTCCAATTAAGGGACGATAAAGCCTCTTGAAAAATGATGAGTCCTCAACTCCAGCCCTTTAAGAGTTGATATGTCATAGGTCTTCCAACAGATTCAGCATGAAGAATTCTAAGGTAGCTGAAATGCCATTAAAAAGAAATATACAACAGGCCCGCCCAAGCCAAAAAAAAAACCACCAACTTGAGTCTTAAGCTCTTAAGTGTTTCACTCCCACTGTCAAAATGACCTCATTAAAAAAAAAAAAAAACCAACCAAACAAAAAAATTCCTCCCTCCCTAAAAAGTAGTCTTCTAAAGTACCAAAAATTTCAGTATTGAGATTGGGTCTTTAAAAAGAGTCTATCATATGCTCCCTCAGTCTATGAGATTTCTTCTTCTGGCTCACATGAGTTTGAAAATTCCTCGAACGAAAGATTGTTTAAAATGTTAGAACAGTATTTATAAAGCATTTGTGCTTCCCCTTTCCCACTATACTCATGTACACTGCAGCTGTTGCCCTGGGCAACTACTTCCATTCTTTATTCTAAATATAACATTCTGAAAACAAAGCAGACTCTAGAAAGTAAGACTGCGAATATCATTAAAAAGAGATATTTTTCATACTTTTTTTTAAAAAGCAAGTTCTTAAAATTCTTAAATGCTAAGTAAAATGCAGTGGCTCTTTAAATAAATAGGGCCAAGTGGTCTTCATACTATTCAACTGTTTAGAAAAAAGCATAAAACAATTAACTCTGGTGTTTTTAAACACATTAAGAATTTATTGGTACTAATTCTGCATTTTCTGGAAGAACAGTGGGTTCAGCTTTACGGTCCTGCTCCTTGTTTCATTGGTCAGTGGGGGGAAATAAGTCTACTCCTGTGAATACGAGCAGGCCTTGTAGGTCTCAGATGTCCCTTGTGCCTGTTAGAGAAAACCAGTGGCTAACTCAAAATGGGAGTTGTTCGTGAAACACTGATCTCCAAGAAGTGGAGCAGTACCTAGAAAAGCACTGCCCGAAGGAGGAGGGTGTACCGTGCTCCCACAGCCCCAGAGCACAGAGAGGAGCCCCGACCAGCGTCACCACGTTACTGCCTTGCAGTATAATAGGAACTGGCATATCTGATTGCAGGTGGCAGCTCTGACAATGTCCATCAAAACAACTCTGCATGCAGAAAGCTTATATTGATCTCTTGTAAGGAAAACTAAAAGTAGTTTATCTATTAAAAAGATTTAGCAGGACCGGGTATCTAGGCAACACCATATATAGAACTAGGTTTTAAATTAATTGTCAACTCCTCATAGTAAAATAAATTAAGTATTGCATTTCATTTAACAAATTCCAATTCAGAGGGCAACATTGTGGTGTTTTTTTGACTGTGTTGACAGAGTGCTGCTTTGCAATTCCACAAAGTCTTGTTTTAAGCAGAACATTATCTAGAATTGGTGGCATTCAAGAAACTCATGTCTGCTGCCTTATTCCAGACGGAAATACAGCTTTGCTCTGTCAGTTAAGGTACATTTGATACATAATAAAATGCATTTCAAGACAATGACAGCCAAATTCCATGTTGGAGCTGTTACAGGATTACTTTTAAAAGCAAAAAACAATGTTAGAGGCAATCTACTCTCCAGGAAGTGCCATGGATCATAAAACAATAGTTGAGTATGAAAGCTGGCAAAGCAGACTCTCAGCAGAGATGATGGTAAAAACAAAAGTTTAATTAAGGAGAAAAAAGGAAATTCCTAAAAGACTAGTCAAGAGGCAGAATAAATTGAACATCCACTAGCTTTCCTAAAAGTCACATAAAGAGCCCTAGCTACATACTATGATGCTACTGATTGGAACAAAGAATTCAAAGGTTGAAGGATATCACACCACCTTCATCTTTACATGTAAACATTACCTTGGACTTGGGACTTAGGTTTCCTTTAAATTTTCCTGTAAATTCAGTACAGAGTTGAGAAGTTGGGAAGACAATATGAAAGCAAATCAAGAGATCTGGGTTAGCCAGGAGCTCCAGTAAACCAACTGTGTGCACTCTTAGCTAAGACGGCGAGTTTTCATTTTCATGTGAGGAACCAGTACCATGTCTAACACACTGAAGAACAGAAAATGGGGCAGACAGCCCATTATTTGGGAATATGACCTGTGTTCATATAGGCAAGAAGCTGTGGTAGGAAATAATGTTTGTGTTACACTTGCTCTACTTAAAACAGCTGGCGGAAAAGTTCAGCCAACAATTCCAAAAACTTTTCATGATTTCTCTCCCAGTTCAACCACCGGTATTTACTTCCATGGAAAGTGTGAGACAACTTAAGTTTGTCATAGAGACAGCATGAGATTGGAAAGCCAAGAGCATAGGAAATATGCAATGAAAAGCAAGAGATACTTCTGTATCAGGTCCAGCACAGACCTCCACTCTCTACTAGCACATCAACAGGTAGAAGCTTGCACCTATTCAGAAGACAGAGTTGCTACCTTGTGAAGCCAGGCACGGCAGGAGAAGCGAATCAGTATATAGCAAGAGGAATAAAAATATATTAAGAATTAAAGAATATGAACCATTCTTATTATAGGGAAGAGTAAGGGCAGGACAGACATGACTTTGTGCTTACATCTCAAAACAGTACAAGAGGGACTGGTCAACAAGAAGAGTATGACCGTGCAGCAGGTGAGGTATAAATGGCGTACATGACAGTCCAGAAAGGCTGGCAAGGGACATTTGGAATAATCTGTGCTAGAATATTCAAGACTAGCTGGCAATTAACTTTCTGCCAAGATTCAGCAAATAATCCTTCTGTGATGGAGAGAGGTGAACAGAACGATCCACTGCAAACCTTCTCAAAGCAAAGCCTGTGCCACTAAACTGCTTCCAGTGAACCAGGAATATCAGCCATTTAGAACACGAGAGCAAGCAGCCATAGAGCTTGGCTTTAAGGAGAAAATGTAACACAAGTGAGAGAAGGTTGCTTCAAATTCCCCAAAGGTCCAGATAATATAAGCCCACCTCCAGGGGCTTATATTACCTATCACTCAGAGTACATTTGCTTGACTTAAAAATTTGACACCAGAAGACACGGTAATCAGGCCTTTTGTTGGAGAGAAAACCACGTTCAGGCTAAGCGTAACAACCATGACTCCAAAAGAAACGAGGACATATCCTTAACTGTTGGCATCTCTGTAACATTTGCAATTTATTAGCGTGAAAGTGCTATTCTCCTGGATGGTACTGAATGGCAGCTGTGGACCAGCAAGTACAACCTAAATTCAGTTTTAGAGTTGAAAGGAAGAATATGCAATGCAAAGCGCAGGGTTGCACGTTATTCTAATGCTTGTTTGCACTATACAAGGGCCAACGTATTTGCTTTGCCTTGAGAGGTGAAAACATGGGCCGCATCAACATTAACTTGCTGAATACGAAAGGATGCTGAAATTCTACATTTCTTCCTTCCACTCATAGCTGATTTTGTAAAAGTACAAATGTTAAAGAAGAAAAAAATCCTCCTAAAATACCTACGATGTGAGCAACCTGACAGGAAAGGGCGCCAGTGTGCACTGTCAATCAGCCAGTGATATTTTCACCAACTGCTTACATGTCTGAGAAGCAAACTCAGTTCTGGACCACATAGAGCACAGCTGGGCATTCAGAAAAATCTCCTGCCACAATCTACTGTGAGAGTCTGTAAGCGTGTATTAACAGGGAATAGCATTTTGTGTCAAGTGTCAAAAACCCCTTTGTTTTATACCCATCAGTCAGCTGGGCACACTTCTGAATGAAGACAGGAGTTTTGTAACAATACCTGGTGAGCACCGCTCTGGGTCCTCGAGCTCTCGCATGCATTTTATCCAACACCATGTGCTTTAGTTTCTGGTAATACACAGGGCCAAAATAGATATAGGCTTCCAAAGGTTCCCTGAAGGAATACAAAAACAAACAAAACAAAACCAATATTCACAGTTAGCACATACTTACCTTAAGAGAGACAAGAGTGTCATGTACCGGAGGAACTCGCAACAATTTGGGAATCACGAGTCCTAGAAAAATGTGTTTGGGCTTTCAGGGCAATCAGTCTGAAGATCCCACAGGCAACCTTCTGAACACAAGAGCAGTACAACTTTCTGCAACATTTATTGCTGTATCCACCCTAGTGAGGAACAGGCTCCTGAACTCTGGTCATATGCTGTACAGACATGCTGCTACAGCTGCAGGTGCCTGTTTCAGCTGTACCATGTTAAATACCTCCTCTGCCTGTACAGGAGTATTTCAACAGTGTCATCGCTAATGGACAAAGACTATAGAGTGTCAGACCCTGAAGAGTTACTTAAGATATTTCTATTTACATTCCTCCACTTAGAATCATATCATAGAATCATAGAATGGTTTGGGTTGAAAGGGACCTCAAAGATCATCTAGTTCCAACTCCCCTGCCATGGCAGAGACACTTCCCACTAGATCAGGTTGCTCAAGGCCACATCCAATCTGGCCTTGAACACCTCCAGGGATGGAGCATCCACAATCCCCCTGAGCAACCTGTTCCAGTGTCTCACCACCCTCAGAGAAAAGAATTTCCTTCTAATTTCCAATCTAAATCTACCCTCTTCCAGTTTAAACTCATTATCCCTCATCCTATCACTACAGGCCTTTGTAAAAAGTCCCTCCCCAGCTTTCCTGTAGGCCCCCTTAACATACTGGAAGGCCACAATAAGGTCTCCCTGGAGTCTTCTCCTCTGCAGGCTGAACAAGCCCAATTCTCTCAGCCTGCCTTTGCAGGAGAGGTGTTCCAGCCCTCTTGATCATCTTTGCAGCCCTCCTCTGGACCCTCTCCAACAGGTCCATGTCCTTCTTGTGCTGGGGGCTACAGAGGTGGACGCAGTACTCCAGGTGGGGTCTCACAAGAGCAGAGTAGAGGGGCAGAATCACCTCCCTCGACCTGCTGGCCACACTTCTTTTGATGCAGCCCAGGTAAGCATATATGTAAACAAATACATGCAGCATAAATGCTCAAAACATCATTTTTACAGGAGCACTTTAAGGAATTTGCATTTTCAAGGACAGCTTAGCCCTGGCACACTATGAGCTTGCCAGTCTCCCCATCCAGATGGGTGACAGCCCTCCTGCAGCACTGCTCAGTACCTGTATCCACAGGACAAAACCGCTGCCCTGGCTGCTCAGACCAGGCGGCTAAAAGAGCTCTTGAGAGCTGAATTCAGGCACTTGCATAAGCTTGTGAACATCTGTAAGCAGTACAGAGGGTGTTACTCCATTCTATGAGCTGGAGTAACGGCTAAAGATTTTTGTGTTGAAAACACCCCCAAACTGTAAGAACAGCATGAGTGCCTAAACATCTGAAAGCAACAGTTGAAAGCACTCAAGTCATTTTCCAGCTACCACCCTCAGCACTAAGAACAACCAGATTTAACAAGGAAACTCAGCACTGCCACTGATTTATTTAAAAAAAAAAAAAGTATGTGCAATGTAAAACCAAGGAGGAGATAATATTATTGCTCCTCCCATTCAGAGTCATTACTGACATGATGCAGTGTTAGTCCAAATGCTGCCTAATGAGGAAAAGAATTAAACTTAACTAGACATTTGGAATTTACGAACTTCCACATTGTTATGAAATCTGCCTTCAAATTTCATAACAAATAGATTAAGCATGTTAAATTTGCCTGGAAGAATATCAATATCCTGCAGCTAAGCCTCTAAATAGGGTACTACAAAGTTGAAGCTTGAGGACAGGGGATTTTAGAGCCAGATGATTTTATTCTCCCTAGGAAACGAGATTAGTCAGATTTGTTAGAAGTTACCGTGATATATCAACAGAAAGTGTTTCAAACACCAAGGTGCTTGATATACAATTTATGGAATATGGAGTAGGTAAGGAAAACAAAATCTTCTCTCTGAAACAACATATGGAATAAGTTGGGAGGAAAAGCAATTAAAATAAAAAGTATTTTAAAAACCCCACCTTACAAAAGAGACCTAACCTTATTCCTTGAGAAGAAGGGGACTGGGAGGATAATAAAAATAGCAGGAAGGTAGGATTAAGATACATTTTGGAAGGGCAGGCATGTGAAGCCATATGGTCTTTTCCTGTTCCTAAACTATCTCATGTTCTTTGAACTCTGTGTCTCAGAAGCCAGTCTGATCAACACAGCAGGAAGTTTGCAGATTAGAGTATTATGCCAGACTGAATCATTGTGTAATTGAAAGAAGAAGAAAAAAGAGCAAAATATTCCCAAGGAACAGACACCTGCCTCCAAATCCATATTTTACAGTACTATTAAATTCAATATGAAAATGCTTATCTGATTCTAAGCATACATAAGATTTGCTGCCAGCAGAAATCACAATTTCTTACAATCTCTCAGAAAGAAAACCTTGATTTTACCTTTTTTTGTCATACAGTAGAAGTCTGGAAATTTTCAAATGTACAAGAAGGGCCATTCATGTTAAGGCCACACAAATACTAGTGAGTTCTTAAAAAGTGGAACCAGAAAATACTTCAAGAAAGGAGAAAAGGAAAAATACAACACACTGCACCATTCTTCAGCCCCTTCCGTCCATTTTTCAGAGCAGTTTGCTAATAAGAGAAAGTTCCAGAGGTCTGAGCCATGAGAAGATTTCTCAGATATGTCTCAACAGGATTTCCCCACCGCCCTGAAACATCTATATCTATACAGCAGATTCTTACCCAGTGATACCAGATGTTACGTAGTCTTTCCCTAGGTAGTTATAACCATGGCGAATAAGATCTTCACAGACATCCTTAACTTTACTGCCTCCAAAAGCTGTTCCATAGTGAAATCTGCCATCGAGGACCCCAGCCTTTCCAGCCAGGAGTTCAATTAACTTTCCTACCTGAGCAAAGAAAAGCAGAGTTAATGACGTGCTCACTAGTTACGGGTACATTGCTGGATGGGTCACAGCACAACTTAGCCAGGCAAAGTGGCCCGAGATGGCAGCCTGGGTTATGGCATGAAATGGGAGGAGCAGAAGAAGCCCAAGAACAGGGAGTACTCCTGGGCAAAGGGAGAAAACTGGACTCATCGCAAGGTTTGGGAACACCTTTAAGGTCCAGAGTCAGACAGCTCTGTTTTTTCCAGTTGTCTGGAAAAAGAGCAGGATCCAGTGTGGCCTTCTGCTGTAGGAAACAGCCTCAGAGACTGACTTGCTACAGTTCAGCAGGGGGAACAGAAGGGAAGAAGCTAACAAAAAAAAGATCAGAGGCCATATGAAGTAATTAGTGGAGGTCCCATATAAAGGCCAGGCTGTGAGGTATTTAGTGCGTGACCTTGAAGCACAGGTGCCAAGACTTGCATCGGTTCCAGGGAGGCATGTGTAATGTAAAAAGTTATATAGGTGTAGAACTATTTTAAAACTTCTCACCAACCTTTGCCTCACAGGCTCCCCCAGCATCTTAGTGGGCGTAGGCAATAGGGAAGGGAGAGCAAGAAATTTTCAAACAGAAAGGGTGAAAGTTGCTTTCCTATTACCTTGATAGAGAACAAAACGAGACTGATGCACAACCAGCCCACAGGCCTACTCCTTTTACGGTAGGATGTTTCAAAACATGCAAAACAGAGGGCTGAATACTTATAGGAGAGCAAGCGTGTGGGATGATGACTGGACAATATTCTCAGTGAAACCATGTTTCAAACTGGTTTTTGTTCCTTCTGGCTAACCTACTTCACTTTGCCTATGAGGAGACACTGTCTCTTTAATCGTAACATAACCACTAACCGTCATACGCGATGGGAAGCCGTGAGGGTTCATTATGATATCTGGACAGATTCCTGTATCACAAAATGGCATGTCTTCCTGAGGAACAATCAGTCCACACACCCCTGCAGAAGAGAAAACATTTCAATTCACAAACAGCAAACCACCAACAGGGCTGACGCTCATCACCAGATTTTCTTCAGTGTTTTCCTCCTCCTCTCTTTCTCATGGATCACTTTTTACTCAGATTCATTACCATGACCAGTGCTCACAACCTGCAGGCTAGAAGAGAGCCCTTGTGACGGGACTGGCTAAATTAGCATAGCCTTACATAATGCTCCCAGTGATTTGTGAGTTAGCAAATTAGGGAAGAAAGCTTTAGATACAGTTTTCAGAGAAAATCAGAAACTTCTGACCTGTCAGACTGGAACCTTAATGACTCTGTGATCTCAAGGGAGACCTAGTTTTTAAAGCTGATGCTATAACTGCCTGCAAAAATAAAAGAAATTTGGCCTCTTAAGTACCTCTTTGGACACACACAATTATTGATCTGAAATTTGTGTATCACATGTCTCTTTGTTAAATACTGTGAACAAAAACAAAGCAAGTCAGGACTTTGACAGGGACTGAGAGGAGTTAAGTAGAGTTAAAAAGAAACCCCTAAGATTTTTTCAGGTAGCGTTCATTTGCTGAGCAAAGACTGCTTTCAGTTAATTATAAAGGACAATACACACCCCAGATGGCTTATATTTTGTCAGTCCATGAACACAAACAGTACCTTTAAAAGTTTTGGAAACTTTTTCAAGTATTGGACATAAAACAAACAAAACCCCTCAAACTCTAAAAGTATCTGGGGAAGATTAAACAGAAACATGAAAACTCATTTAAAATAGTCTATCATACATCCTCAAATTTTCTTTCCAACCCTTAGAACTGTTACTACGGTGAATTCTGCAGATCAAAATGCTGCAGCTATAAATGACCAAGAGATCTAACATCGAAATTTAGGTGCTAAAATGCAGCTGCTTAAGCCCATACTCCTTTGAACCAAAGCTACTGTTTCAGCTGGACAATTTCTTCCAGAAGCCCTTAGAACTGGAAAAGTCTGCAAGCTATTTGAGATCAGCCCGCTGCAACTGCCAGAGCACGCTTTGGGAACAGTCCTGGAGCGGAGAGGGCTCCTGGAAGACTGAGGGTGCTGGTTACATCCCCAAAAAGGCATCCCCCGACCAGCCAATTCACAGGGGGATATTGGCGTCTGCTCAGGGGGGAGCTCCTCTTGCACTGTCCAAGCAAGACAGGGATAGGTGTACGGACAATAGAATGAGAATGGCAAGTATGGGGGAAGGGAGCAGAGAAAAAAAAGGATTGGAGTGTCTGGGGCAAGGGGGTGTGTGGGTGTGTTTGTATTTAGTTTTTAAACCTATTGAAACTAATTTTCATTGTTCCATTATGATCAATCAATAACATCCTTCTACCCCTCCCCACCAAGCAGCAATCACTTACTGAAAACGAGAAAAAAAAAACCAAACCAAACCAACCCACTATCTCTCGCATGCACAGCTTTTTTATCGTAAACTTGTACACAGAAATACTTTATTGTGTATGTATGATGGCACATATATTTTGCCTTCTTTGCATTTGCTTCTAAGAAAGCACTAGGTTGCATCTGGACATCACGGCACCTGTAAGCCAAAAATTAAATCTTAGCTAACTTAAAATTACTTTAGGCTCTGAAAACCTTTTATATGCCAAGCTGGTTCCCATAGCAGACAGCCACTGTGTTGTTTGTTTTGTGTGAAAGTGAATGATAAAAGATCCATGAAATCGACACAGAAAGGCAGAACAGCAGAAAGAACTGAGGGCTCTCCATCATAGCGGCTTCTACCCTCCGCTGACTTGTATAACAATGGGACCTACACACCCAACTGCAGATCTAACACAGCTGTGCATTTCATTAGATGAAGAGCACTAGTGACACAAGTAAATAATTAACTTATTCTGGTCCGCTGACTGTGGTTATGAGACCAGTCATAGCTGACAGATTTTAATACAAGTTAACACAAAGACAGCATAATGACTTTAGAAGTTAAAAACAAAATATTTAGACAGAATCCAGCAACGTGAAGCTCACTAGGCCATTTGTAAAGTTTCTGTTTTACACAGGGTGGAAAAAAAAAAAAGACAAAAAAGAAGAAAGCTATAAAACCTCAACTCTAAGCTTCTGTATTTTAAGAAGTCAGTGAGTTTGTAAGAGATCTATAGCACGCCCATGTGTATTTAGAGAACAGGACACGGAGAAGCTTCTTCCTCCCCAGTGTTTTAAGAAAGTTCATTCTTCCTCATAAAAAAATAATTTTAAAAGCCAAAAGATACCTTTCCTATATACCACACTACTTCTAAAAGCAAGTAACTGCAATTCCCTTTGAAATGTAAACTTGATTTTATTTTGCAGTTACTTGCCTTCAGAAGCTCTTTAAGAGACTAACGTTTGCAGGTCTGCTCCTGAATTTTCTACCCTTTTCCAGCCCCGATCGCCGACCCAGGGTTTGCAGCAGGGCAGTAAAAGGCAAGCCTCGCAGTTCTGCGCTGTCGAGCTGCTACAAAAAAGTAAAGCAGAAAAGAAGAGGCTGGATTTAAGACAGCCTCCAGTTCCAAATGTTGTCCTGCCCAAATATGAACTGCATTTCACAACTTCCCAACTGCTCCCCATACAATATTCATAAGTAGGACACAATCAAACTAGTAGGTAACTTTTCTCTGTGGCTCTTACTACAGGTTATTAAGATTTCCTAACTGTTACTGATTTAGACATCACATGAAAATTGATTCCCAGCATTCATACAACACACACAAAATAATTTGGTTTCATTCACTTCCATTCCTCTCACAATTTTTATATGCTGAATCTAAAATTTAGCAATACAATTTCAGTCTAACTGCTACGCTGTGATAGGGCTGAATCTGCTCTCACACACTCTGGAATTCTCACTTAGGACCAGAATCAAGTATTAACAACCAGAAAAGGCTGCAGACAAAGCAAAAAAAAAAAAATTTTTTTTAATATGGACTAAAAAGAGGGTTGTATGTTTGAGCAAGAAAGCATCCAGCAGCTTGCTACATCTCATTTCTTCTCAACTGAAAACCAAATTAAGTTCTAGGAAAAAACTTTGTGTATCAATTTCATAATGTCACCTTAAAGGGAAAAATCACTGAAAATACTAACAAACCATTTTAGGATATATCTCAAAAAAAAGAGGGAGGAGAAGAAAAACAGAGGTGGATTAATAAGCATGGCTCACAAGGCTGCAAGGGTAACAGTTTAAATTAGAATAAACTTAAATCAGACATCTACAGTGGTTTAACATGCAAGTATAAAACAGCCATAGGCAGTGTTCTTCAATGCCATTGTACGCCAGCCAATAAATGACAGCCCACTGACTATGCATGATGGCCTCCATCCTCACACACGCTATCTGCATCAACCCCGACAGCATCTCAAGACCCACGCCCCTCCACAAGGCCCTGACGGAGCATAAAGATCCCCTCAACCCTGTACTTTTGTCATTTATGAGTTTCTTTTTCCAATCAGGAGAAATTCAGGTTTCCAGAGTTGGTATCTTTTCTGTGGTTGCTTCTACAGTTTGCTGACAAAACAGGAACATCCAGAGACTTGTAAAATAGCATCTCAGCAGAGGGGGGAAGGGGGGTGGCAGGGAGGGGGCAGGGACAAAACACAACAGTATGGGAAAGTTCTTCACCGGCTAAGATAAGATGCCTTCTATACACACACATGTCAAACGAAAAAAAAAAAAAATCATCAAATAAGTCAAAACAACCTAATATAGAAAACTAATTACTACCAGCAGGTGGGACATTAGAGAGCAAAGAAGCCTAAGTGAATAGAGGCAGCAGTAATACCAGTTTCTATCAGCAAGATAAAAAGAAGCGCATTACTAAACATGCTTGTTTACTTATTCTAATGATAGGGTGGCAAAAGAGCTAAAACTAACTTGAAAGGCGTCTGCTGTAGATTTACCAGAATTTGGAAACACTCCTAAGAAATAAGAGTATGTTACATAATTAAGAGGAGTTGTAGCTGTAACACAGCACCGTGCGTTTTAGACAAGTGGCAAAGAGATTTGCAAAAATTAGTAAGGTTAAACAAAAATGTACATCTGGTTCAAAACTCTCTAATTACATACTGTGTTGGCTAACTAGGCATAAAACAAGTCCAGAAGAAAAAAAGTGCTGCATCACATAAGCTTTGTTCAATACTGAATCACTCACTGATCTATCATATCACTTGCTACATCCCATTTGACATAAGAGGTAAAGAACAGAATTAAAATTAACAGATAAATAATGCATAAGTAAACTTGATTAGTTTTCTTATTAAAAACATCACTCTAAATGAGAGGAGGTGCTAGAAGACAATACAGTTTGTACACTGCTTTCCCATGAGCTGCTGAATGGTCTGATGTGATAAATTTGCATAGTCTGAAGCACACAAAGAGCTGATTAATTGAAACCCTTACAATGCTTCTGGAAGCAGCTATTGTAAAACAATAACCATAGGAACTTTACAAAATACACATGGCTGAATGAGTCAAGAGCTTAATAAAATGTGTGTTCAGGATACACTATTTGGAAACAGAATTAGAGATTTTTATTCTGTGCCATAAAACGCTAAATCACCCTAATTTCAGAGGTTCAGTTGAGGATTTACTGAAAAGGTCAGAAGGTTACCTGTTTGCTGCTTGAGATAAAAAATGCTGTAATTTTTTTCTTAAGACAGCAAGCTAAGCAGCGTTTTGTTAAAAATAGAGAAAACCGTATGAGAAGTTTTAATGGCATTCTAACATCTCATTTTCTCATACTCAACTTCTGAAGATAAAAATAAGGTAAGAAATTCCTACCTTTCCTGATGTCTAATAGCCACTAATCATCCCACATTCCTGCAGTCGATAACAGCAAGTCCTTTTTAATGCCACTTCAACCATTTAATTCCCATAAACCCACTGATGTTTTATTAGAGATAAAGTACTAAGTCTGACTTGTAACACGGGGGAAAATGACATAAGTAGCCATTTAAAACTACCATCTTACTTTACATGTCTTGCTTATCCATACTGTACAAGTGCCCATTAAAAAGAGAAAGATAAGTAGTTCTCGACTATGAAGTTAGGCAAGCAGAAGGCAGATGCTCAAACTAGTAAAAATTTTTAAAAGTAAGCAAGGTCAGACTTTGGTATTGTCATGAAGTTTATGTAGCTGACAATGCTGTGAATGGATTTTGTTTTGACACTAAAGAACATGGTTCATTTAGGAAAACAAAGACCATCTTTCATGAATTTAAACTCGCTTCCTTGTCTTTAGAGTTGTTTAAGTGCAGATACTTCAGAAAGGTTTAATCCTTTATCTTAGATCTTCAGCTATTAAAAAGCTTCTGTTTGCCAGTTCAAACAATCTCTTGCTTAAATACAGTTTTTCCACTCCTCAGGAATACTGTTCAGTATTGCTTAGTTCTGTGATCTACAGGACCTTTGTTGGAGGTGTTAATCCTTTTTCACATGAGAGACTGAGAAATGTTCTTTCAGAGAACTGATATATTGCTTTTTTTCACATCAAAGGAGCCAAACTTCTTCCTCATTGTGACTTGTAGCAAAGCAAGAGGAAATCTGGAAATATAATAATTTAGTTTGTATGGAACTCAGATGAAGCTTCTTTAGCTTAAACAATCCTTTAGCCCTCTGTGCTTTGAAAAGTGACTTCGCTTGAAGAATGCAAGATTAAAAAACCCCAAACAATTAACGAAAAAAGTTTCTTTATCCTTCTGGAAAACATATGATGCAATATAGTTAAAACAAAGTCCTACAGTTTAGGATAAATCCTCCCTGGTAGGTAAGATGTTTATTTGTAAACAGTAGAAGCTTAAGGGCCTTACAGACTAAAGGGACAGCCTCAGTCCCAAAGATCTTACTGCAATGTCCAGTTTGAAGATGAACGTTGAAATAGAGCATTTCAGAACAACATAATGGTTTATTTGTTTGTTTGTTTGTTTTTCTCCCCATATACTTCTTTGTTGACAGGTCTCAAAGGAAAGGCTCACTTTTACAGGGAGTCTGGAAGAAGCGTCCATGGACTTGCATGAAAAGGTGTGGTGGACAGGCCAGAAGTGGTGACCCTCACCACGACTGTGTTGACACGTGAGAGGACACAAACAAGGCAGCAAATACAGAGGTGGTGGCATAGATCTGAATTATTAGACAGGCCTGTAAAATCTACCTACATATTTAAGAAAAGGCTCTTCTGCAACAAAAGGCTAAAGCTAGTTTGTGAGATTTAATCTGTTGTATCCCAGACACTTTTGAATTATCTTGCTCCACTTCCTTCTGCGCCAGTGACAAAGTATAGCTTTGAAATACAAATCTATTTAGAATATGGGGGAAAAGCCCATGAAAAAAACCTTGAGAAATGTGGTTTGTGCAATCTTTTATTTTGCACATATGTAACTGCTTTAAAACTACTACCATAATTCTGTGAAATCAGGTATCATCTTCATGCATTCCTTCTAGAAAATAAAAATATTTCACAGAAAAGATTGACAATACAGAAAGAAATGCTTTCTCTCCTTCTCACTGAATGAAGGTACTTGTTAGTTTCAGCTCATCATAGGTTTAAATGGCCCTACCATGGGCTTAAAGCTAATATTCACAAATTAAACTTGAAGCGGTAATCGCCTGCATTCAGATGAAGGGGAGAGAACAAATACGGGGCTAATGAAAAATTCTCTCAATGGGAAATGATAAACTGTTGGCACTGTGATTTCTGTTTCATAATTGTCTATATACCTCTGTCATGACTGATTCTTCCCTGATTTGATGTCAGAGAAGCATGACACTAGCTGTATTTTTAAACAGCTACCAACAGAGATTTTCCCTTTCCTTTTTGTGCTTTTTCTCCAGTTCTATCATTGCCTGTAATCCAACATTAATGTCAGTGTGCGGTTCCTTGGTGTACGCTGAAGTTGCAAAACACAATGAACTCCACTTCTCTTGTATTTTTTTTCTTGGTATCTAGCACATGTATCTTCTCCACTAAGCACATTTCTCCTTTCTCCCATTCATTGTAACATATTTTTCCCACACTGTACTACAAATCAGTTAACTGAGAGGTTTACTATCAGGACGGCTACGTATCCCAGCAGAATGTAGTAATTTAGAGTATGATCACTCCCCTGACCACAGGAGATTACTACAGATTGATGTACTGGACAGCTAACAAGCACATGCCTGCAAACTCTGTAACACAACTGTTGCAATGTTTCCACTCCATCTCCAAAACCAAGCTGAAAGGGACATTTGCTATGCTGAATAATTGATGGGTTTGGCTTACTGTTTATAGGTCCAAAGCACAGATAGATGGAGGATCAGTTACTCTAACCCGATGCAATGTCAGGCATAATTATGGGTGCCCTCAAAGTTCCCTACAACATTTTGAATGTTCTTTTTCATTGCTATGGGACTTCCACAGGTATTTCACTGGAGGGAAAAAAAAAGTTACTAACTTTCTATGGCTTTTGGGATATTAAAGAAAATACCACCAGATTCCAATACAGTGTGTATTAGTTGTTTCTGCATTTGACCACAAATATCAAGGTTTGATGAGCAGCAGAAGTACTCAGGAGATGACTGTCCTTCAAGACCTCTAAAATGAGCTTGCTCTAAACTGTGAGATGCCTTATGTGCATTCAGTGGCACGGAATGCCCTCTGTTCCCTAAAGCCATACTGCTGCCTGCCTCACACAAGTCTGTTCTCTTCTGTCATCCTTCCACCTTTTCTCTTCTGATGGTTCTAGATGAGTGGAGAACTCTTTTTCTTGATTTTTGGGGAGGTATGAAAATCAGTTCCATTTAAATCCTGTTCAACTATTTCAACAGGTGCACATCAATACCCCAGACTAGGAGAAAAATCTTACCTGCTTGAATTTGTCATGCAAATGCCCATCAATATTTACCATGATTAACCAAGCAGCTTCTTTAATATAATTTGTAGGCTACTGTACAGTCCTGCACAGTCCTGATTGTATTGTTATATAACAATTTACAGCTAAAATGCCATATGGCACTTATATGGAGAAAGGACTAATTGGATGAAACTCAGAATATATGAAGAAATGGGCTTTGCTCTAAAAGTGGTCATGGGCTAAAAGTACTGCACATATTCATTGTGTACGAGATTTAAAAAATTATTTGAAAGAGACAACACAAAATCTTCCTGAGGGAGAATCTTCCTGGAGAGAAGGAAGGAATGGGGCAGCTGAACCATTCCAAGTGCTCAACTTCTTCTGTTTGCCTCTGAAGCTAATGATCTTCCCCCTCACTTGCCAAAACTAACCTATAGGGCTGTTGTGCAAGAACTAGACTGGATTTTAAAAAGAAGTCAAGAATGTACTGCTGCTTGTTTACTTTTTTGAAGCCTTCCGCAGGTGCTGGTTTCCAAATCACTTGGGAACTCAGTAAGAATCGTTTCCTATTTTTAGATCAGCAGCCATCTTGAAAATACAATCAGGAGAAATATTTCAATACTTATCAGAACAGTTTCTACTTCTTAACGGAAGGACTCCTTTAGAATACAGAGTTCCAGGAACTAGTTTTATGGGTCTATGGAAAGACACTGTGGAAGTAAGGATGATCTTGGAGACAGCTCGATATACTCAAAGCCTGCATTGACTCTACTCCATAATAAACACATATGAACTTGAGGCAACATCTGGTGACAGCTGACAACTGTCAGCAGTAGGTCAACTACTGCCTTCTGGCCGCATTTCACCTCTTTTAATTGATAGGGTTTCTCTAAGTAGATGTCCTGATCACCAAACCTGGAGACTACAGAAATGAGGATTAGTGTGGTTAGCTCTGCATCTCACGACAGTGACACAGTCTTTCACTTCAGTTACACCTGGCCACCTCATTGCCACTAATGCTTATGTACTTCTGTGGCCCCAGAAGGTCATAAAGAACCTCAAGTTTGACTTCAGGCTACACATGTGAGTAAAAAGAAGTAAACATGAAGCATTATAAAAATCACTTCTTACTTGTGCTTGGGACCCATCTGTAAGCAACTGCTCTTCATAGCTCTTCCAGTCACACAGACACTGAGTATGTTGGAGCTGATGCTGTTTAAGCTTCACTTACGAGAGCTCTAGAGCTGGATACTGCCTGTGTACTGGTGACATTTGTTGCAGTTTCATCTTTTTTCACTGGCTCAGATCTACATATAGATGTTGTGCAAGCACCACTTCTCTGCTGACTGACTTCAGGACATATTTGCCCCCAGAGTTCTGTGGGTCTGCCCCAAGAATACAAGATGCGAATCAGCAGAACAAGGTCAAATCCAGCACGATGCTGGGCGAAGAGTGGGACCATGTCACAAAGTGCTGAAAGGGATGCTTTCAGGGAGCTCCTTCTAGCAACAAGCACCCTCTCTTCAACGCGTCTCCTGACAAAGAGGACACTGCTCATGAAAGGCCAGAGGATGTTATGAGTCACATTTTTTTGCCATTAAGGTCAAAGAGAGTCCACTGCTTTTGTCAACAGATATGGAAACAGGCTCCTGATTTTCACCTTACTATTAACGCTAGAGAGCTATTTGCCACAAAGCAGCTTTCCAGTAGGTATTCATTTTCAATTCTTGAAGATCCAGGTGCTCCAGATCAAGACCCAAGTCTATTTTTAAAAACATTTTCCCCTTCTCTGCAGCCTCTGTGGTGCATGCCTAGTTGCATTCCTGGTTTGCTTCCTTTTTACACTGTGGCTCTAATCTACGTATCTGCAGTCTTTAGACTTTATTGTATTTAGAGCAGTAAGTCTACACAGATGACTTGCAGACATCCCATTCCATCTCTTGTCTTCTCTGTCCATACAGAGGAGGTCCTTTCATTCTTTCCTCCAATCTCTCTCTTGATAACCCATTGCCAAACCTACCACCTAAAACCAAATTCCCACTTGGTTTAAAAAAAAAAAAAAAAAAAAAAAAAAAAAAAAATCAAACAAACCTTAAAACCTTGTTCTTGTTAAAAATGGGCAACTACTGTATTTTCCAGATTCACAAGTCAACAGAGAGTTGTGTTTGCCAGTTCCTCTCCTCAGTTCCAGAAACATCATTGCTAAATTAGGTGAACTTAACAACAAAAAAAAGGGATGTAGTTTTCTACCACTGCATTCATAAAAGATCTGAACCAATCAACGGAAACATGCACGATGGTATTCTGTATGTATAGTAGGCATACTCAACATGCATTTATTTTTATTAAAAGTGTAGCTTACCTTTCTGCCCATGACGACTACTAAATTTATCTCCAATTTCTGGACGTCTAGTTTGCCTCAACAACATTTTGATCAAGAAAGCATCTTCTGCATTTGATGAAATCATTACTTTTTCAATATAAGAATCAGTCGCACCTTTGTAGCTAGTACAAGAAGATAAAACATGAGTTTTGCATCTATGAAGCAAACACAAGTTATGAACAAATATCTGTGTATTGGTAAGCTTCTGGGTAAACTGCAGTCGTGGTACTTATATATGAGAGGCCAATGAAGCAAAGATTATATATGTAAAGTTCCAGAGTATGGACAATAGAAACAACAGGATAATTAAGTTGAACATGTAAAGAACAAGGTACATTTTTTTTTTGTCATATGGGCTCTTCTTGACAGAAAAAAGCTCCGTAGGTATATTGCAAATTTCTGGATCTTCACTTAAACAAAAGCCAAACAGAAAGTTATAGTTAAATAAATGAGTTTAAGGAACATCCCATGTGTATTTAAGGACAAAATTAAGGCATAATATACTGACTGAAACTATGCATATCAGGTGCAGGTGTGGAAACAAACCAAGGACAGAACACAGGATGAGGTACAGACAGAGATGAACTCTAGAGTCCAAGATGCAGCGATTTTGGAAGGAAATGAAAAGAAAGGAAAAGAGAAAAAGGTAGACATGACAGACCACAAAGGAAATTATTCTAGTACCAGCTTTTTTCTATATGTTGCAGAATGAAGGTACAGCAGATTTTAATACCTTATTTAGGAGATTATTTTGTCTCATGCTTCAGGTAGCTGAGATAGTCAAACTATGACACCTAAACTCAGAACCCTGGATCCACGTCTTTACCTGGCAGGATTACTTCTTTCCTCTTGATAATTACACTGGTGCCTCACTTCTTTGTTAACAAACCTAGAGCTTTCTATTGGTTATGAAACACACAGGGGTGCAGCAAACCTAATTCTGCCTTTCTGATCTGGACACCAATTGCTTACCTTGCTCTCTGCTAATTTACCAAACTGTCAAGGCAATTCATAGAATCATAGAATGGTTTGGGTTGGAAGGGACCTTAAAGACCATCTAGTTCCAAACCGCTGCCACAAGCAGGGACACCTCCCACTAGACCAGGCTGATCAATGCTTCATCCAACCTGGCCTTGAATTAAAAACTTATTTATTTTTACATTTGATGCAGAATTTTCATCGCACAACTCAGAAGCCCTCTCCTGTTCTCTCAGGACAGAAAAA
This sequence comes from Coracias cyanogaster, assembly GCA_033124195.1. Classification (NCBI taxonomy): domain Eukaryota; kingdom Metazoa; phylum Chordata; class Aves; order Coraciiformes; family Coraciidae; genus Coracias; species Coracias cyanogaster. The sequence continues at coordinate 42,372 of JAVSBS010002716.1, read as the reverse complement.
ACTCTTACTGATCCTCCTCTTCCATTCACTAGTGCCTTGCTAAAGGATGTCTAATTGCAGAGGCCAGAACGAGCTGATTGGCAGCCTCTGAGACAGGAAGGCCTCCATCTCTTGGCCTCCTGCCTGTCAAAGCGAAGGCTGAACACCAGTCAGCGTTGACCATTTTGTGTGGAATCCGGCATGGAGGAGATGTGCCCCCTTGCTATGTACACAGGTGTTCTCTGCCCTCCCATTCATCCTGCTTTTCTCCTGTTTCTCCATCACTTCAGCCATGAGTGACTCCTCTCCCCTCTACCACTGTCTTAGCTCTATCCTTGGTTTCTCCTCGGAACCTACTCAGCGACTCCTCTCTGTAAAAACAGCTTCAGGAGGGTCCTTCCCTCTCTTTGCAGTTCCAGCCTTTCAGGTGTCAGAATCTAACTTAGTAGTGATTAAGTTGCTAGGCACTTCTGAAAATAACTTAGGCTGTGAAAAATCCCGTAAAAGATCAAGACCTACAGAACTAGGTCTATTTTGCAGAGGGAGGTTTATTCCTTTGACTTTTCTAGGATTGAATATTTTCTCAGACACCTTTCCTCCTGTACCTTCCCCTACTATAAAGTTATGAAGCAACATACGTTACTGGCACATCTTTGTACTGAGGCTGCTGAGGCACACTACTTCCTTCCAGAGGTGTCTGGGTCACAGTTGGCATAGACTTGTTCACAAGGACTTGCTTATTTTCTACTTTTTCACCTATAAAGAACAAGAAAAAAAAAGCACCATGAAAACATCTGGATACCTATGTTAGAAATACATTCTAAGCTTTAAAAAAAAAGGTAAGCTGGAAGACAAACTGGGAGGAACATGTCCAGGAAGTATGCTGTGTTATTTTATTAAATATTGCATGGTAGGAGAATCATTAAACTAGCTTTTTTTTGGGTAAACGAAAGCAGCTTGCATGCTGGGTGCAATCTGAGAATAAACTATTCAACATACCCTGGGTCTAAAGTATACACAAAAGCATCTGAAGTCATCTGCCCTATGCAGAAAATGAACATGCCATACTGTAACTGACGAATTTTAGAAATTCACATCTAAATTCAGAAAGTAACATCATGTCCACAATGAGTTGTGCAAGACTACTTTCAGCTTCTCCTTGCACTTTTTCCTATTGCTTCTGGTCTCATATATCAGCTCTTTTCCCCTCCGCTCCCTTGTCCTGCCCTTCACACAGAAAAGCAGAGCAGTAGCACGCCCTGTGCTCAGCCCATCAAGTACCTGCCTCCAACCTCCTCCACAAAATTAGACTAACATTCACCCTATGTTTCTTTTCTGTCCACATGAACTATTTCAAAGAGGTTTTTACCTACATGCTGAGAACAGCCTCAGTCTGGAGTCCACCCCAGTATCCTAATACTTCAGAAGATTCTTGCCTCGTTTTTAATTAACTTTGAAAGCCCCATTGTGATATGTTAAAGAGCAAAAGTGACTCAATTGTGTTGCTATAATGGAATTAAGTTTAATGCCTTTTATATCACCTTTCTTATTAGATCTCTGCAGACCTATTAAGTCATTTCCTAATTGAAGGATGACAGTATGGAAGGATTCTTTCTCAAATTTATTTCCCTTGTAAAGTTATACACCTATCCTTGTAACTAAGTGTAGCTGGATTTATGTTCTTATCTCTCTCCAAACGTACTTCTAAAGTGTTAAAAACACAAGGTTTTACTTCCTCAAACAACTGCATTACGTGACAGTATGCTAGGAGGTTTTGATGTATTAAATCAAAATAATAAGGAATCTATCCTTAAAAAAAAATGACAGAACATATGAAAGACAAACAGTAAAAAAAGACAGTATTAAAAGTTGGCCAGTTCGGGGATATAAGAAGAATACAAATTCTAATGCTTCAACAGATTCATAAGGTTAAAGATTCACTCTTTTACTTAAATATAAAGCTCCCTTTTCACACACAAAAATCCCCTCAATGACTGGTACCACGCTGCTTTCAGAAAAGAACATTTTAAAATTTTCCATTACAATACTGTCACCCTCTTGAAAAAGATAATTGCACTAAGTTTAAAACAATGCACACAAGAAATATTAACAGAACATTAATTTCTACCTCAGATTATGAATATGCCATGACTGAACATGTAGTTTGACATACCTGGAGAGCAGATACCATCAGCATCCAAAATTTCATGGCGCCAGATTGGTTTACGGGTAGCTGCATCCAACATCGGACCCATAACTTTATCAAATGTCTGGTTTGTGTAACGCTTCAGTGTACACTTTGCATTCTTATATACAAGACACCTTCCAAAACCTAAAATGTAACACAAACTCATCTGCCTAGGAGCTCAAAGATCCATTACAACACATTATCAGAATAAAACAAGAATGCTGATCCACCTGCTGAGCTACAGAATATACAGTATTTCTTATTAGTTAGATGATTCATTGTCCTGAATATGCATAACATTGTACATGGATACCTAGTAACTCACAATTTACAAATGCATCAGATGATGCATCTTTAGACACTGGACTATGGTCCAGTTCTGAAGTTGTGCTAATCCGGTTCTGCAGCTCTGCATGTACACGCACACGTAATTTCTCTTACCTTTGGTGGTCCACAGGGAGACACAGCATCAGAGAAGAGATTGTAATAGGATGAGAAGAGCACCTCTTCCCTTCGGGAGTTCCAAGAAACCTGAACTTTTACTCATGTTTGTGGCTGACACAAGCTAGCCTACCAAGAAAGTACCGATTGAATGGTTCATATAATTACCCCATTACTCACTTTTTTTCCCAGCTGAAAGAATTCTGAGTTGCATATACGATTATAAAATGGGTTTGTTTTAATTGTTAGATGAGAAAAGTAGCATCTCTGGACTTTTCCTCCCAAATACAATAACTTGCCACAATACTAAACACTTTCATCACATTTAGAATTACAGAGAACCCAGAAGAGCAAGGCTTTCTAATAATGCTATGGTTTTTTTAGTTCATTTGAAAGATGGCTGTGGCCACTTACTGTACATCTATATCTTTAGATTATGTCAAGTAACTCCTGACAAGCACCACAGCTCTCCCTGTAAATGTTACCAGTCTACCAGAAAAGAAAACATTCACTTTTAAATCATGCCTGTTGTTGTTTTAGAAAAGGAGGCATAAATTAAATGCGGCAGACATTAATGCCAAAGATACATGTCTAGGAATACTATTATTGCTGCCTAGCAACTAGGAGAAGGCAGTGTAGGGGGGAATAAAGTGATGGAAGAATCTGATTTTGGCCACCCAAAACTAAAACCAATTTGATCACACTGCATTATGTCTTCTTCAAGGGAATTTATTTAGCAAAGAGAGAGAGGAGAGACTAAGTTTTCAGGCAACTCTCCTCCAGCCTCCAGCAGCATTAGCATAAAGTGCTGAAGAACTGTGGAGAGAGCGAGACGGGCTAGACCAGCACAAACATAGGTTTCACTTAATTACCTTGTATTTGGTGCATATGTACTTTTACTTAAAATACATGGCGCTGCATAGATTTTTTTTTTTTTTAAGGAAGCAGCTCATTAATCTCTGAATACACACCAAATTATTTTGCTTTAAACAATACCATCATTTTCTCTCAGAGTATCGGCAATACTGCTACTGCTCCATCAGAGCATGAGGATCATGGTGGCACAAATTGCCACGCATTCCGTTTCTTCCCAAAATACACTCAGAAGTCTAATTTCATCTGTTGCTTTGTTACTGGTGGAAATAATGAGACCCTTCTGTCAGTAATGAACAAAGGTCCAGGTAGCCATCTAAAAAGCAAACCCAAAAGAACAGACTATCTAATATCTTACATGTTTTGTAAACTAAATATTTTCAAAAGGGATCATTTACACTTTTTTATTTCAGGTCAAAAAAGTTAGCCATTTTTTCTTATAGTATCCATATTCAGAAGTTTATGTTGGCAACTCCACTGCACTATTGCAAGCATGGAATTAAATCACTGCTCAAGCAGAAAACAAAAGCATTCAAAGCAGTTTGGGAATTGTGTTTCTTAACTGGAGATGTACTGTTCATAACTGCAATAAGAGTTATTGCAGGCAATAAGAGAGACAAGAATTTTGTTAAAACATGTATTAGGACACCAACTAGAGGTGTGGGAAAGAACTGATGGTTCTTACCTCTGTCCAAAGAGGCCTTGTTTAAGACAAGAGCATCTTCGATATCGTAACCACTGTAGCTCATCACAGCAACTGTGGCGTTCTGTCCGGCAGGCAGTTTCTCAAAATCTATCAGTTCAATTGTTTTTGTTTTCACCATTGGCTTTTGTGGATAAGCTAGAAGATACATAAGAGTATCTATTCTGTTTCTTTGATTGTATCCAATAGTACCTGTGTGTAAAACAAAAGCAAAAGTGTGTAACCATTACTGAGTTTCCTAGAAAAGTTCTGGCTGAAAAATTACCAAAATGCAAATGACTTAAAACCACAAACCAAGGAATTTCATCTAATAATAGAAATTCCTCAAGAAGAGAATGGGGGAAAAAAACCCTAAGAGACTGAACCAAAACAACTTTACATTATTATATTTAAGTAAAGATGTAAGTGGCTTCTCAATCTTAAGCTTTCAGAAAGAAATGTTATTTTTTTAATCAGGGAAAACCTAAGCATCAAGACAAAAAGAATAACAACAAAAGAAATCAAAGTCAAGTCCGATATGACTGAATGCAAATAAGACTTCTTTTTTAATCATGACACTGAATGAAACAGCAAGTATCAAGTTTGCTTTTACTGCTCTAATACCCATAGGGGTCTTTTGGAGAGCTGAACTTGTGTTCCGCAGACCTGATCCAAAATTTCATGAGAATCAATAGAAAGACTCCCATGGAGTTCAAGAGGAGCTGTGGATCTAGCTCTACGTCTTCCACATCAGATTTCCTTCCTTCTCTGGGCAATAATTAGTTCAACAGCAGCCTGTGTTAGAATGTCACAAAGCATAAACAAAGCGTACAGTTAGCAGCAGAAAAGACTGATTTACTTTCTGAAATTAGAGGCGTCATTGCTAGAAAGACTACAGTAGAAGCTCACTCACAATGTATTTGTCTTTTTACATGAAATTAATTTTAAATTTATGGTTCAGAATTCAATCTTTTGTATAGACCTCCCAGCTTGAGACTGAAATTTTTGGCCTCGGTCCCATCAGACTGCCAAAGTGTCTTCTGAAATCTGAGGAAAAAATAATTAACACCCAGCAGGGAAACATAAACCGTTGTGTAGCAGAACAAAAGTTAAGGTAATCATATGTTATTAGAGTCTGCTGTACTATGCTATGCCTCTAAGCAATTAAGAAATTAGAGCCTAAAAATTTAAAAGTTTTAAAGTTTTAAGCGCTAAATATTCCATAGTACTTGTGCTTAGGAGTTAAGTCTTTCGAAACCTTTCCATTTTCTCCTGCAATTTCAGAGGCTGGCTGCTTTCAAGGAAAGGTCAAAGCAGCCAGCGTATAATGAAGACTTCACATAGCCAAAATACAGTACAGCTGAACACAAATCTGCTCTTAGGGGAGGCCACCTTCATGTTTCAGATGCATCTACTTGCAATTTCCAAATGCCTGCATTTAAATAAAATGTCTAGAAAATCAAATATCCAAAACCAGGCAGCATCACGGGCGTTTCCAAAGACCTAACCCATCCTTGGCACTAAGCTCTCTCTCCTAACCCACCACAGGTCTACTCTTCCCAAGGATGAGAACAGGGAGATAGCTCAACAGATACCACCTGGACTTTCCCTGGTTCTAGAAAGTGGATTTGAAGCCACAGGCACAGCATTTTCAAACTGCAAAGATTTGGTAGAGCTGCCAGGCTTTACTTGTCTCTTGGTTTCGAGCAGTTCTTTTCTGTCTTTTTCTTAGAGAAGAAAATCAATCATCTCTGACGAGTATTTTCTGCCTCCAGTAAGAAACAAGTTGGTAGAGCCCAGATTCATCAGTCACCCTCCCTCCAAGGCCCACTATCTGAAGGTCCGATTACTTCTGATACTCTCTTATCCCAAGTATTAGACATTGTTTTCATTGTACTTTGATTAAAAAAACCCCAGGTTTTCCCACTATACAGCTAGGAAAATCTATTTCCAAATTAAAAACTTCAGGTTTAGACATTTTTCCCCTCTGCACCTAGAATTTGTGTGCTTTGAGGATATGTTGTCTCTGCAGAGCTCGTATTAGAAGTTTCATGGATAGGTACATTTTCCTGTTAAGAGAAATCTCCTGCGTAAGTCACGCCAACTTTCACTTTTGAAATGCTTGCGTTTTTATTTCTCCTCCAAGATGCTTCTATGCTGTACCTGCTGTGGTTCATTGCTTAGGGAAGCTAAGATGGGGTGAAGTCTGGAGCACCTGATCAGAGCTAAACTTGTCCTTTATACCCCAGCAACAATCTGTGGAGGTCCCTTATGTATCAAGGATTACAGATGACACTTCTATATATTTCAGGTAATGCAAATTATTTCTCTCTCAGACGCTTCTCATATTTCAAAGCTGGCATTTTTATCAGAGGTTCAGATAAACCTAAAGGAACTGTTACTGTCTGAATCAGACCAGGAGCCTGACTGACATTCCTGAGATCTTGAGCCTCAATAATAAACTGTATTCAGGCAATTCTTCAAGAGCTGAATGATGTATGGTAGCAAATGGAAAACATACACCTATAAATCAATAAGGGGCATCTTTGCAGGAAAGAAACTGGTTAGAAAATTATTCAAGAGCACAAGTGAAATTAATTAACCAAAAAGCATGCCATACATCGGCAGTAGTTGTCCTAATTGCTACAATTTAATGGTTATACAAATAATTCCTTCTCTAGACTGGTCTAACAAACCACAGCCTCAAACCACAATCTGCTTATTTAAAAATAAGAAGTAGTTCTCTTCTTCTGAGGACTGGTCTGCTGGGATGAGACTTCTGTGTAGGCACTGAAATTAAGGCAGTCACTAGCTTTATTTCTGTTTTGTCTCTGAAAGAACAGAGCTCTTGTTTGCTTCAGCCAAACAGCCAAGCAAAAGTAAAGTATAATGAAAGTTCACCATAACAAACCTTGCTCAACAATGACCCACATTTATAGTTATCCCAAGAGCAAAACCCTTTTTTTTTCCCCAAGAGTAATTATCCCTATTTAAAGCAAAACACACAAGGTAGACCTGGATACAACAATGATAATTTTCTTGCTTTTCTCAGTGCTTAGTATATTGTGAATGGAAAAAAGGAAAGAATGAGCGCATCTGTTTCCTACCAAGTTGGGTTTTTTCTTTTAAAGTATCATTTGATCATTCTTCAGTGTGAAGTAATCACTATTAAAATGCTATCTATTGATACTTAGCATCAGTGGGGTATTGTTATTCTGATGCAGGTTTTGAGAACTCACCTAAGCAAACAGCCAATTAAAATAAAGCATTTATCCAGTTTTCCAGTATGTAACATTAAACTGTATAATTGAAATTAACAAAGGTATAGAAATCAATCTATGTGAGATATGAGCCAAAAGGGCTATTCTTGCACATGCCAAGGAAAGAACTGCTGTACTTTTGTATTTCCCCTGTTTTCACCATGGATTTTCCACTCTCCTGTCCCCTTATATGAGCACAAACCTGCAGAGAAAGGAGGACAGTTTCTAGATGCTGCACTGAACCTTGCAGAGGGGGCTCCAACTCAGCTCAGAGAGATTTTCACAGTACATGTATTAAGTGATCTGGATGTTCACAATTTGAAATAGTCTTCACCGCAGAAAGATTAAGAAGTCTGTTTAAAAGATTACGGGTGAACTGCGGGAAGTAGTCTGGCTCATTTCTGTCAGCACTTCTGTGCCTGCTACCAGGGAGAGAAGATGAGACCATGTCACAGAACACAAATGCTGCTTCTCAAGAGCAATGGCAGAACTGGGCCCTGGCCACAAAGCATCAAGGTCCAGCTGTGATGACCAGCAACAGCTGGTTTTGCTTTGATGTTTGTTTCCATTCTTTGCCAATAGGCTAGCTGTACAAAATTTGGGAGCGCTTTATCTCTCAGCCCACCAACAAGCCTTTTACAACTGTCAAAACCCAAGAACCCCCCCGCAGTGGGTTCCTTGAAGGACGTTTGTCTTCTCAACTCAATTTTAACATGTTCAGCTGGTTACAGCACAAGGCAAAGCAGTACATAAAGGGCTTTGGTATGTCACAGAAGCAAAGCAGAACGTACATCATACAGTAAGGGTTTGTTATTTTTTTTTGTAATATCAAAGAAGTTGCTTCAACATAAACCTCCGCAACAAAGCTCTCACCCTTCTACCACCCTCCTCTCAATACCTTCTGCTCTTTCACAGGTTTAAGTAATAATTTACCTGCAAACTCTCTTATTCTTAGTCTAGACCTGAGTTAGGACATTGGTTGAAACTATAGTGTACAATTGGGCTATAAGGGTGTAGAGCTTGCTCTGTGTACCTACCCTGCCACTTTCAGAGATGTGCGTGTGCATGTGCAATATGGTGGGAAATGCGTATGTGTTCATTTCTGACATTAGGCTTTCATACAACACTTCACAGTCACAGAAGCACCAGTGTGTAAAACTGAGCAATTTTCTGTCTTAATGGAATTGAAAAGCTCCATTTAAAATTATTTCTCTAGTTGTAGGAGCCATTGATCCTCTTAAACATCATTTTTAGCAATACATAGAATGTAAACAGTACAGACTCTTGTATTTTCTATCTTAAATACTTCTCAGGTTTTAAACTACAACTGTTAACTTTGCACTGAAATTCAGCTGAAGTTGTTGCAGCTGCTGTTGGATTTGCCACCTAATAATACCTTCCCCTCAGTCTCACAGTTCAACCTGCAACGTATGGTAAATTATCTATGCCAAAACAGAGAGATTTCATTTCAATTTAATTTCACTAAAATCCCGGTAAGTACAGCCCCAGTCCTCCAGGATGACTCATTCTGCCCATGGAAGGGAGGTATTTTTCAGGACATTTAATGTTATCCTCCAGAAACATTAATATTTTAATACCAAAGCTGCTGGCACAGCCCTGTGAGGTGGTCAGAGGAGGTCAGTGCTGAGAAGCACAAGGCTCTCCTTTCCCAGTCTGAGATCCGAGGCTCCCTCCATGCCCTCAGGTTTTGACAGCCAGGGAAATGACACAGTGGACTTGGACATGAGACTTTCCACAGGGAAAGGTTGGACCAGGAGCTGCTCTGCAATTTCAGGGTAGGGAAAGCAAGCTTGAAGGGTTAGTGGTTAATTAAAGGTGGGAGTTTGAAGCATTACATCACATAGCTTCACAAATACAAATAGAAAAAAGCATGTGTGATATTTCAGGAATATCTTCTAGGTCTCATTTGATCAATAGCTGTAGAGAAAAATATTTTCTGCCCCTAGGTATTGCCAATTATAGCGGCTTTTTTTAAGCAGTTATTACAAAAAAGCTTTAGGTGTTTGCAGATACTTCAGGCAGGGGAAAATATAGCTCAGGTCATGTGCCAACTTTTAAAATGTACTTTTATCTAGCTGCTTATTCTTTGAGTCAGGTGTTTTGTCATAACAAACCAAAACAAAGGCTTTTTTTATTGCTCAAGATATTCAATGGCTTTTGTGTTCCTAGCGTCAGCAGGAACGTCAGAGGATTGTATCCAAGGAGCTAAATGTGCAAGACCTAGGGTCAAAGCAGCTGAATACACCAACCTCAGAAAACACAGACAATGAATTGCAAATGACACTCAAAACAAAACGGGAAAAAAACCTTCACACAGAAAACTACAAAAGAACTCCACAGATACTGAATTGGCTTTCTGTACACACTGATCCTGCTTAACTGTGTGTGGTAACTAACCAAACCTTCTGAGACTAATAGTCATAAAATAGAGACTCGGGGGTGGGGGAAAGATAATGGGATGGGGGAGAACTGTAAGGGAAAAGATTGCATCGCTCCTTTTTTGTTGTTGTTGTTGTTTTTTTTCTTTCCTTTATAAATTTTCTTTTATTTTTATATTTAAAGGGAAGACATGCATCTGTTGCTATTTTCTGCTCTTTCTTTGCGCTGAACATGACAGTTCAGCACAAGGCAGTTACTTTGCTATTAATTCTGCCGGAGAAGTCTCACAAAAGGTGCAGTGTTGCAGTTTTGAAAACACAGCACAAAACAAATGGTTTAGTAAACCTAGCAGAAGTGGTAGTTTTTTCATGACACGGAGTTGTTCTACTGTAGTTCTCAACTTGCAAGCAAGCCATCAATACAAGACATAAAACCGGCATATAGAGCCCAAGTCTGAATACAGTTGTCTGAACTGAGGTGCTACTGATCAGGTTCTGCTTGAGACTCATTCTGGCTTGATCATGGGCTGTGTGACTTGGATGCTTTAATGCCAGGTTAGCTGTGTGTTAAAGGAAGGATTAGAACTTAGCTAGCATCAATTACCCACAACAGCAAATTTACAAAATGGTTGTTTTTTAAATGAGCAGCTATCACATCTGTAGAAAGAACTATTAAGCTATCAGGAAATTAATTTGTTTCAATCATTGTGCGGACAGGCCATTACTTGCCTTCTTCATCCAAAACAGAAAAAGCCCAAAATCTAAACTACGGCTGCAGGAAGTGCTCAACAAACTAAGCATTACATAACTCTTTCACATTTTGATTCATCTTATTTTCTGATGTCAATGTATGTATGCATTTATTTATTTTTACGGCACCTACTCAACTATTCAGGGAAATTCTCCTCTCTCCTTGCTCCATCTCTCTTTGTGAGAACACTTTAAAACTCTTTTTGTCTGGAAACCCATAGCACACTGCAGCATAAAGAGGAAAAAAAACCCCAAACCACTCTGCCAATCCTGCAGCTACACTGGAAACTTGAAAGTCATGACAATTATAAAAAAAAAAACAACAAAAAAGCAATAGTGCCTCAGTTTCTCAAATTTTTCTTTTAAGTATTAGGACCTGCAGATATGGTCTGCAAGTAAAATTGACTGGTATTTTTTTTTATTTTAATTTTTCCAGTTTTCACAGTTAAATTATTTATTCCTCAAATCTAAAGTGTTGCTTTCCTCTTCCTAGCAAAGCTTTTACATGAACTAGGAAAGAAGGAATTTCTCTGTTTTGTCACTTTTGCTACATAGCTTCCAAAACTACATAACGCTTGAAAAGGGAATAAAAGAAGCCTTACCCATTGCTTGTTTCCCCATGGCACACTGATAAGTGTTTCTTGGGGACTGATTGTGGTGAGGATATGGAATCAGCCCAGCACAGACACCAAGAAGTGTGAAAGGCTCGATCTCCAAATGCGTTGTATCTCTGAAAAAGAAAGGGTACCAACTTTAGTAGCCTTGTGAACAAACATCTTAATCAGAATTTAATTAATTTAGAATACTTTAATTCTGTTCAGGAAAATGTAAGTCAGTAGAACCTCAAAGTACGGATTCACTATGGGATTTTTATTTTTAAAAAAACAAAAACTTTTGGGTTAAAGTGTTTCCACGTGAAAAGAAATGAAGGAGAAATACATTAGGGCTTATGAATTTCCATGGAGAAAAAGCCTCCAGATAACAACAACCTGAGGGAGCTCTGTAAGACAATAAAACATCAGTTTAAACAGTAAGACCAAAAACGCCTTAAGGAACATCTTCTCAAGTTATGAGAGTCCTCCACCTCAAATTACCAATCTCAAAGATTTAGAAATCCACTGGGGAGGTGAGGAGTAAGACAGATCTGGGTGTTGAAAAACAAAAGTGTAGCTTTAGTTTTACGAGGTCACTCATGGAATATCAGAGGGAAAACATCTGTGTCCAAACGAGATCCAGTGCCACGGGTGATGTCACATAATGCAACACTATGTGAAAAGCTCTGCACATGTTTTGGAAGTGACTGTGTTGTTAAGAGGCAGTACTGATGAGAAGCAAAAAGACAAGGACAAGGAGTGAAGACTGAGAGAACAAAATTTGTTCTACCTGGCACGAGCTTCAGAGGAGAAAGTCCATGCTTCATAAAGACAAATCACAGCGTGCATTGGGATGCAAGTGGAGTGACTAATAACTAAGGATGGAGTGTACAATAAAGGTTGGCTGAAGCAGATCTGCTTTCTAAATCAAGATAAGTAACTAGGAAATGGGGATTTTTGAAATAAAGATAATTATAACCAAACCTATCCAAAGCACATCTTTCACAATGTTCTGGAGTTATTACCTAGAGCTTGGGTTTAAGCTTACATTGCTTCTCCCACACACCTAAATCCACTGCATTCTTAAAATCCCATCTTTAATGTTTGGCTTCCCTTGGAAGTCTTTTGAGAGACTTTAATTAGTTAAATTAATTTCGTTACAAAACTTCAAGACCTTGCAAAGGAAATGACTGGAAAAATCTTTATTATGACAACACTCAAAAGATGGCAAAGCATCACAAGCTCAGAAAAGCTGAGCAATTACCCACAAATACACAGAGACTGAAGATAAGGACCAGCGGGAACTGACATAACCAATGTATAAACGACTGGCAAAAATGAAATCTGAAGGAAACCCGGAAACCCTGAAGAGAAAGCTCACTGAATTATCTATCAGTCCCAGAAATCTTCCATAAATATGCTTGAGCAGCCTAAAAATCACTTGATGGCCAGAGGATAGCCACTAATTTTTTCCACCTGATAAAAAGCAGCTATGCTAATTGAAGCCCATCTTAAGAAAAAACAAATAGTGGAATCCTAACTGCAGTCAAGTAATTGCAAAATGGTCTCAAGAGCCAGTAGCAAACAAAGCACAGACTGGTCCCCTGTTCTGTAGAACTTTACAGAACTGCTGACACTTCTCACAAAATAAAACAAAAGGCTTAAGACTTACTGATAGCAACGTTGGCTAATTTCTTCAGAAGCTACTAGGGCATGGAACTACATATACATTTTCAGATAGAGTATTCAACACAAGTATTTTTCCATTGAGGTCAATCCTATTGCAACCAAAGAAGATGCAACATATGTGGATCCTAATCCCAGTATTTTACAAAGTATTCCACAATGCTAGTAAGAGCCCATCAAACTTTACAAAGCAGTTCAATTTCTGCAAGTCAAAATGCCACTATCAGAAATGGGCCCAAGAAAAGCAGGCAACCTTGTGAGTTTGAAAATCAGTTACAAATGGGTAAGGAAGAAATTGAACGCATTAAACAGAGTCAAATCCTCCAAAGAAAAACCCCCTAATTGGATTGGAAAGGTAAAGAGAGGACACTGTAGCTAAAAGAAGCCTACATCACAAAAGCAAGAATGTTAATGGGATACTTCACAATAGTGATTGTATCAGTTGTACTACCAGAACAAGTTGTACCAACATGGTTGCATCGTTTAAAATGCAAGCTGATCGGCTGGGGGAAGGGGGTACACAAATCAACTACTCAGGATGTAGGGACTATCATTGCTAAACACAAGGAGCAATGTGGTCATATGCTGCAAGCTCAGATACTTACGGCACTATCAGCTACAGGCATTGAAGCTAAACTCAAAACAAGTTGATGGACAACACAAGACTCTCCCAAACGTTTTAGCAGTTACCATGGAGTCCTTTCCTCACACAAGACCATTGGAAGTTCACCATCTCCTCCTATTTTTGACTAAACAGTGATTTCACATGATACACTCCCATTAATCTTTCTAGCTCAGTCAGGAGTTCCGTGACTTGAACTTTACAGCTCTGGTGCTCTGTGGAAGTTATTTAATTTTGGCACAAATGACAGCAACTGTGTCTGCTCTTCCTTGCTCAGGTATACAGAAGCCAGCCAAGAGCATGCAAAAGTAATTTCTTAAAGTGATAAAGTTTTCAAAAAAGCCTGAGCAGGAGCAATACAATTTAATTAGCAGAGTTAATGCATTTCATCTGGCAAAGGTTAAAGATAACCGAAGGTCTCATCCAGCTCCACTGAAATCAATGATGTATTTCTATTGGTTTCCATGAGTCCTCGAACAGGACAAAACATTTGGAAAACGCATTTTCTGCATAAATCTTCTGATGAAACATTTCATAGAGATAACTTCTAACATTGTATATGCAGCCTTCGGTCCACATGATATTGTCAGAAAAACATTTACAAAAAGTAAAAAGATAGGAAGATGTAACATTTAAAAAGAATCCTTCTTTAATATGGGCTCTTTAATTACAGCCACAAGACAGAGGGAAAAAGCACAAGGACCAGGTCCTTCATATATGTGAAAAACAACAAATCTGGAAATCTTTCTGAATGAAAACCACATACCAGGAATGGGTTTAAAATATGTGGTAAAAAAATACACAGAATGACACAGACATTTTCATCAGGGCCTATTATACAGCCAAAAGTCAGAGGGAATTTCTCATTCCAATAATATATTTAGTGTAAGCTGGTTGTCTAGGATCCCTCTGCAGCCATAAGTGAGGGAAATTTTTCCAAATTACTATCATGATATGCTAAGATCATCATTTAACATGTGGAACCATCTGCCTTCTGAATTCCTGTTGTATAAAATTACTTATGACAAACAGCCCAATGATTAGAACAAAAAAAGCCACATCCACAGAAACAAAGGATTTACCTTTAAGTATTTCTTATTTTTGAGAGTTAGAAGCAGGAACAGATCTTTCAAAACCCAAAAGCTAAACCTTTTTTTATACTACCCCATAGATAATTTAGGATGTGCGTAAACAGATTTCTTTCTTTAGCTTTCATCTGGAGTAGTTTCAACCATTAGCAAGGGAGCCGTGTCTGTGTGAAAACAGTAACATTATTAATATGGTTCCTTTTCAGAGAGTCACCCTATGAACGTTTTCCCAGTACCAGTTTTTAGTGTGACTGCCTACTTACTTATTAATTGTATGTTCATATAGTGCAATGTTACAATCATTCTCTTCATTGACATCCAAATATTCAACAAGGCCTTCGTGCAAGAAGTCTTCAAAATTCCTACAGTTAAATTAAAAAAATTACAGAAGTGCTGTCTTTTCTTATATTTCTGCAAAAATAAAATTACGTAATAGATATATATTGAAGGAATGCAATATATAGAAGTTAAACGAGATAAATACTTTTATATGAAAAGTTGTGTGCATTTTACATATTTAAAGAAAACTGTATTTTAAAAAATTGATCCCCTTGCCCACTCACTGCTTCACACAGTCTAACTGATCACTGTTACTTATTTGAACAACTAAATACAATCTTCCTGTATGTACTCATCATCACTATAAATGCAGGCATATAGAAAAGTAGTCTAGTAACTTTTTGCAATGGTTGTGCAAAATTTAAATAAAGTTACATTTAAATGCTTGTGTGTGTGGTTTTTTAAACACTCAAACGAAGAATTTGCAAGGAGTTTAAAAACTAATTGTGAATGTGCCTACTGCAGGGTAGTCAAGTTGATATTCCCTTGAAGGGTTTGATTTTTCAATCAGGAGAAGGATGATACTGCCTCAGGACGTCCACTTGCAGAAAGACGAGGCTGTGAGATGTATTTATTGTGTGTAATCACCACATTTCATAGTAGTAACAAAATAAGACCAGACTTAATTTGACATTAAACAGAAAACCTCCAATACATCAGTTATTAACTTCTATACAATAGTACACTTCTCCTCTAAATAGCTAATCCCAAGACTGTGAAATATTGACTGAAGTATTTCCACACAGTACTTTTGAACATGAATATAGTCTAGTTGAATTGTGTACCTGTATCCCTGAGCCAGTTCTTCCATATGCTTGTTTGTAACCGCAGGTTTTTGCTTCTTGACAATTATGTAGGGTCTGCAATTAATTAAAAAAAAAACAACAGAAGGATTATCATAGCAAATACTTAGGCAGGTAACTTATTTTTACAGCAAGAACTTTGCCTACACAACCTATTTTATAAAGCACTTTTAAAATTTATCCACCTTTAACTGATATAGCCACATAAATATGAACAGTAATTATTTAGACCTTGGTTTGATACACAGATATATTGAACTGACATATTGTCTATGAAGTATCTCAAAACTGCACAAGAAAAATTAAGATCTCAATTTTGAAGAAGTAGTCTTTTCCCCCCTCTTTACATCTTTAACATTTTATAAATTTTACCTGTACATTTTGTTGATGGCTTTAAGAGATTTAAGATTTCCCAATCTACAAAGCTAAAAACAGCATTAAGTTCTATGGATACCGCAGGGACTTAATACAACAGTTTGATTGAGCAGTTTCTGCTCAAGTGTCGACATTCAAGAATGTATTTTGCTGTTACTCACACGATGTAAAGTACAGGCATTTGCTATGGGTGACCTCAGATGAATCCATAAATTTCAACAGCACATGATCTTTGAAGGCTTCCTTACCGCAAGAAAACACTGACACAAAGGATGGCATGCAAGACTGAAACATCAAGGGCTGTTGCTATTTGGACAAGTTGCTCTTATAAAGAGAAGCAAATAGCTACAAGATACTTGTGGAGTCCACTCTGAAGCCTAAATAACTATTTGAAGACTAACGAGAACTTTTAAATGGTTAACAGGGGTGTCTGAACAACTGCAGGGTGGGGGGGTGTCACAAAGTAAACTTGGCAACTTGGAAATCCACACAATTTCACTTTGTCTCTATTTTACAAATTGCAAGTTTTGCTGCATCTCCAAACCTGCAGAATGGTTGATATCAGCCCCCGGCTGGAAAAGTGATTTCTCTGCCACCGAATATGCCCCTACTCTGGATCTCTTGAGCAGGTATGAATAACTGATGGTTTGTAGATGTACTATTCTGGAGCGTCTAATGTGCCTCAAAATGCATTCACCATGCTTTGAGGTTCAAGTAACGAGTAAGGGGGAATGCCAACTGTAGTTGTGACTGCTGCTTCTTTAAAGTATGTGCAAAACAGGCATACAGCTAGTCAGTGCTACAATATGCATATATTTATTAACTCATTCTGCCTCTCCCAATCTCTGCTTCATTTGTCTTTTTTGTTTTCTTCTTTAGGCTAATTATTACTTGGGCCTGGAGATGTTTTACTTTTAAGTAACGTAACACAGCACTGCCATAATCTGCCTGGACTCTCTACTATAAATCAACCTGATTTTCTGTCTCAAAATACTATGTTCTGCTCCCTCTCATTTTAGCCACTCAATTCCTTTTTGCTTTCCTCTGTGACGTGACTGTTATTCAGACACTCCTTCTGTCTTAATAAAGACCGTAAGCACCTCAAGGTGGAGACCTTTCTTGCATGTTTACTGAATTCCCTACCTACTTAAGGGTAAGCAATGAAATAAACCAAAACTGTGAGACAACACTTCTCGGTATTGTAGCAAACAGGTATATATGCCTGAGGAAGTTCTGCACCAGAAGTAACAACCTTTGAAGATAAAGAGTAGCTTCTCTTTCTAAAATTGGGTACTACACTCATGGGATATCAGACAAGAGGCTCCTTGTTTCTCATGAAGTTTCCTTGTTTCACAGGAAGTAAAAAACTCCTCCAAGGACACTGGATATTACTACAGTTGCCAATCAGGTTGATTTTAATCCTCCCTCCCTTTTTAAAGAAAAAAAAAAAAAGAAGATGGAAGAAGCATTTTGTTTACAGATGAAATGGATTTATTCGGGCTTTTTTAAAGTTGCTTGACTATACAGTATGTTTCTCAGATCTATCTGTTTTGACTGAGGGCTACTTAAGGAGAAAAGAGATGCTCAAGCCCTCCTGAATTTGCTTAAACCTGTACCTGTGAAAGTCTTAGCCCCATGCACTTACAGTGCATAAAACAGTGTTTATAGTAAGTTCACTATTGAGACAATTCTGATGAGGTGTTTACCTGCACAATCTCCCCCCATCAGAGGAAATGTAGACACATCTGTCAGAAAGATTTGTAGAGATGGAAACAAACTCATTGATATAACCTGCTCGACGCATTATCCGAAAGGTGTTGACTAATTTCTGATGATCACGTATGACGCCAAGGATGTTACCTATTCAGAAAGAATAAAATTCATGGTGCGTTCTTTGCAATTCTAAAACTCTACTTACAAATCGTGACCATGTCTAGCATGCACAGAAGTACTTCCTACTTCTTGCAAATAATAAGAGTTGTCATAAAATTTCCCTTTTCTGACATGAAAAAGAATTGGCTCTTTTTTTCTCTCAGTAAACATTAAAAAAGCATCAGAATTTCACAGGTCACCTACCTGTTCACTTCAGAATAGCTTCAGAAATCAAACAGTGTGCTTCATCCAGCTTTCATCAACTATGTTTCTGTTCAGGTGCCCATTCACCAACTGGTGTACAAGCAAATAACACTTCTGAAGCCTGCAACTTCACTTGTACTGAAATGGATTCAAGGTTTCCAAAAGTAGACCAAGGAACTGTCCTGCTGCCTTGTCAAAAATTTTAGAAAGACCTGATATTTTTTATATATGTGATCACTCACAACAGCATCAGAATTCCTCCTTCAGGAACTTAGCTCAACAAGCTGTTGCAGGGCACTTTAGCACATACTTAAGTATTCTGATGCATGGCAAACAAACAAAAGAGTAAAATTCATTCGAAGAGTCACCTGACCAAAGTCATCTTAATATGTGAAATAAAAATAAGTATGGTGCCATTCTAAGCAAAAATTCAAAGGAAAAGACAAAGTACGATCTTTTGGGGAGTTTATAAGACAATACAAAGGTCTTTATAGCTTAAAGGATTTGTACTTAACAGATTTTCTGCCCTATTAGGTCACAAGTTTCAATCAGAATCAAGTCAGTCATCCACGAGCCTGAAAGTTATTATGGATTAAACTCACAAACTAATGGATTGAACCGTAAATTGTTTTGCCTCAATTAGTACTAGATCACCAACATTCAGGAACATAACTATATTGTTCCATACCACAGACTGAGCTTGTGAAGGAAGAGTCCAGTATTTCTGCTCTGCACTCCCCTTTGGACCATAACACAAAACAGAAAAGAGTGGCTGTGGTTTCACCACACCTTATCTTTAACACACTGCCACAGAAAAGCAGAGCAAAAGAATGCAGTTTGGTCCACTGCTGCTTTCGTGTAACTGCGAAAAGGCAGGATTGAAGAACAACTGCTGTTTAATTCAAAGCTAAATTGGGAACTTACTCATGGTGACAGACATTAAATACTAGACCCTGGAAGTGGATGCTGTTGACAAAAGGATATTTTTAAATCACAACTGTAGTTTTAAAAATGTCAGTATTTTGAATGTTATCATAGTACCTCTTGATTTAGAAACCGAAAGATCAGTTGTAAAGGGAATGTAAGTATGCAGATGCCATGCACACATGCCAACTCATCCTTTTAACAAAGAAAAGAGGCTTGTTTTCTAATGGCTAATTTTTTATAATCATTCACAAAGCAGGTTGCCCTTTAAAAGGTCTTAAGGTTATAAAGAGAATAGCATTGCTAAATTTTCCAAACAATTAGATGTTTCCTTTCTGTTTTTTAAAGGCATTTGCAAGAATACATATAAAAATCTATAAAGATTACAGTAAAATTAAATACTCTGTGAATGAAGCTCTGAATTTGTAAATTTACTACAAATTTGGCAGTGTTACTCTCTTTTAAAAGTACTTTATGAATGGCGCTTCACCTGGTGAATACCTGAAAAAACAAACAAATCTGTAACAGAATGTACATATTTTTGTGCCTGTCAATGGATCTGTGCTTAAAAACAGTACTGAAATTTGAAAAAGCTTCTATTTCTCAGTTACACACATCTGAAGTCAAGAGTTGTGAAGACACAATGTCAGACAAGAAAGTGCCATCATCGGACCCGTCTACTCTGCATAACCCTATCAAAGTGTTTACACATTAAATGATCTACACATAGAAAATGGCACCTGCAGTTGACTGTGCCCCAAAAATCATTGGGGCACAAAGAAAAATTTGTTGCTCTCCATCAGCAGCAAATCAGTCAGGCTACTAAAAAGTTACATACCATTAAGGAAAACAAGGAACACATTTGGATATGAAAGTTCTTCGCCACAGAGCAAGTTGACATCTTCAACTCCAAGATTACTGGCTAATTTAATAATGGGGCCATCTTCCATATCTGTAGTAATGTGAGTCATGAGGGCAAGGTTTTTAACCAAACCACAAGCCTAAAATAAAAAAATACATCTTTTATCCATTTTATTCCAAAGCACAAATACCATACACATCTTTTTCTTCCAAAACCGTACTTAAAAACAAACAAATAAAAAAAGTTAAAGTATAAAATGAAAGAAATGAAACAAACTACAGGAAAATTAGGAGGAAAGAAAGGAAGAATTTTCTGTATCAGACTAAAGTGTAATGTTTTAGCATTTAAAAACTAATAAAAAAAGTTGTAGTTCTTAAGTTATCCAACCACATATAACACTATGTGTCTCTTCAAAGCAACAGCTACTTAGAAGCATAATGGAAATGCAAAATCAGTCTGTTTATCAGCTTGTATGTTGTAACACAAACTTTTACATTTTAAAATGAAAAATATCCAAGTATCTTATATAGCGCAATTTTATTTCAGCTGCTTAATGAGATTAGCTCATATTGACTACATATTTATGCCAGAAAGTTAAGAGTTATTCCAGTACTTTATATTCAGAAGAAAAAAAAGACAAAAGACTGTCAGCACTAATCATGTCGTTAAAATAGCTGGATGATGTCTTTAAAGTAAAACATACAAAGGTGTTTTTCTTCCTCAAGCTAAAGGCTAAAGCTATTTCTGTAGTAATAAATGCTTCTAGAAAAATTGCAAGTTGATGCTGCAGCTTCAGAACATTTATTACAGAACAAAGTGGTGAAGAATTTAGGACCTCTGCTCTGATCAAGAGACCAAGTAGCTCTGCTGCAAAAATGCGAGGCCTTGTGTCTTTCTCATAGAGCCAAATCATTTCTGAAGAGTTTCCAGCCAGTCCACTCAGGTAGGAGAAAAAAGGCAGGACTGGCATTTAATTAGATGGGATGTAAGAAGACACTCAAGTTGTGCTATCAGGCTAAGGATAATTTCTCTCTTCAGAAATTTCCTTATCAGAATTCTTCCTCTGATGGAGGATCACCTGCCTCAAAATAAACAATGTCTCCATTCCTCAGGATAAGAAATACTGAAAGCAAAACAGAATTTCCTTACCTCCCCTTCAGGAGTGTCAGATGGACAGAGCATCCCCCACTGAGATGGCTGTAGTGAGCGAGGACCACTCACTTTTCTTGTCTTTTCAAACTGAGAAGAGATTCTAGTCATCATTCCCAGGGCAGATATGTAAGACAAGCGGGACAATACTTGTGTCACACCTTGGCGGTCCATTTTGAATCTCTTCAGAGACCAATTTCCCTGCAGAATAAAATGAACACTTCAGAAAAGTTATTGCAGTTTATACCTGTCCATTGCTACGTCTTTTTTCAATATCTAGATAGAATGATACATGAGGAGCTTTGCCCAGCAAATACAACCCATTTGTATAAAACAACTTTCTAACTACCTATCCACATATATATTACTAGTTATAATAGACTTGTACTAAGTGTTAAAAGAAGTTGAAACAAAATAACTGCTCTTTCAGATGAGATTATACGTTTCCTCTTATATTCAATCACACCAAGATTTTCCATCAACTTTCCCTCACAGGTAAATTAATACTAAAATTTAGCTAAATGAAATTATTTTCTGTTCTCCCTTTATAGATTTTGGTTTTTTGAGTATTTAAACATTTGCTTCCACTGGAGAACTTCCCTTTTTCCTTGCTATAGAAAGTGAGAAGGCAGTGTCCAATGGTAAGTCAGCCAAAAGAAACCCAACCACTTGCTCAGCCTTCTCGGGAAGGGTTAACTCACTAATCATTTCATTCTTTAAGGACTGGGAGTTATCAGAACGTAAGTGGAAGAGTACAATTATCAAGTAGTTTTTTGTCATGCTAGACATGATTCTATCTGTAGTCTAAACTAGCATGCGGTTTCTTCTTCACTGCCCAGAAGACTGTAAAATCTCAAAGACTGGAGGAAAGGGGATGTAAAAACGATGCCTGAAGAAATAATGCGAAAAATAATATGTGCTTTGGAAGTAACAGACTGATTCCTCCAAAAGTTGTCCAAAAACCACAAAATGGGGCCAGGGCTGTTGAGAGACCATCCTCAATGGAGAACTTCCCACTTAAAACTCCTATGAACTGAAAGTTGCTCCCTCAGTGGCACTGGATGATTCCACAGACACTAAAATGTCTATCAGGCCTGTGGCATTACTGCCTGACCAACTCTTCTGGTATTTTCCAAGGTAAAAAGAAGACCTATAGCAAATATCACTACTGTACAGTTGATGCAGTAGTACTATGAATTCTTTTGCATGCTACTGGGGTAATTATGAATCCGCTGAGTTATTTCATGCTCTTTGAGACTATCATTGAAGCATTCTGGTGAGATTGGAGATTGTTGTTTCCAAGAATGATTTTTATGGTATTTGCTTAATCTCCTGAATAGTATGCATTGGGCATTGTTCCTGAGAAATTATTTTCAATGCTTAAGAGCAGATGGTATTTAACTGCTTATACGGCAGTAAAAAAAAGGTCCAAAGATAGTGGAAGAAGGAAGACTTCACAATATGTACTGAATAGTTTGCAGATTTATCTCTGTCAGTCCAAATGGAAAAACTGGCACTGGCTAGAAGAAAGCACTAGCATTTAGAGAAACAAATCTGTCAATTGCTTTGGTTATATGCACTGTAGAGATTTAACTACATTTGGGGCACTCATAAAATTAAATAGTGATAAGCTTTAACACTGGGATTTGTAAATAACAGACTGTTGGTGGGTTTGGATGCAATTTGCGGACGTAATTTTGTTTACAAGAACTGAAGAAAAACCTCAGTTTCATGCTAGGCAGAAAAGCCCTCTCAAGAGCTCCAAAGATTAAAAATTAAGTTGCACAATTTTTAACGGCTACTAAAATACTTAGACTAATCTAATTTCTTAAAAAATCATAGATTTCAAAGTCCTTTACAAGCCAGTAGCTAAATTTCAGGAACCATCTCACAAATTGCTCTTGCAGATGTATGAGGTAAGATATAAAGTTAGTAATTGTATTTTTGTTCTTGTCCACTGGCATGAATGAAAAGATCCATTCTAGTGGAAGGCAGACATGGGCTGAAATCTAACCAAGAGAAATATTTAAAAGCTTAATTACGTTGTGTTTCTTTTTTTGCAATAATACGGCATGTAGAAGTTTCCCTGTTAAATATCTCAGTATCATTAGCAGAGAAGTGTTCGTTTCTGTGCTGCAAATTTGCTCATACTAGCAACTCTGTATGAACAAAAAGTCACTGACCTTAAAAAGCTCAAAATTCAGCTTTTTTCTTTTTGCCTACCCACCCTCTCCCCCGACCCTGATGTCTTCTCTTCATGATGTTTTCCTGCTGTTTTTCAACCACCTTTTGGATATATGGTGTAACCTGATGCTAGCTAAACCCAGATAATAAAAAGTACCTTGTACCACACAGTCAAGTAGAACCTAGAAGACAGGAAGTTGGATAAATACAAAGATGATCACTATTTTGAATGTTTGTTTCTACCACTGATCTGGACAGGCTGGATCAATGGTCCAAGGCCAATGGTATGAGGTTCAACAGGGCCAAGCGCTGAGTCCTGCACTTGTGTCACAACAACCCCAAGCAAGGCTATAGGCTTGGGGAAGAGTGGCTGGAAAGCTGCCCAGAGGAAAAGGACCTGGGGGTGCTAGTGAACAGCCAGCTGAAGACGAGCCAACAGTGTGCCCAGGTGGCCAAGAAGGCCAATGGCATCCTGGCCTGTATCAGGAAAAGTGTGGCAGGAAAAGTGTGGCCAGCAGGACTAAGGAAGCAATCATCCCCCTGTACTTGGGCACTGGTGAGGCCACAACTTGAGTATTGTGTTCAGTTTTGGGTCTCTTGCTACAAAAAAAGACACTGAGGTGCTAGAGCGTGTCCAAAGAAGGGTAATGAAGCTGGTGAAGGGTCTAGAGCACAAATCTTACGAGGAGCAGCTAAGGGAACTGGGGTTGTTTAGCCTGGAGAAAAGGAGGCTGAGGGAAGACCTTATTGCTCTCTACAGTTACCTGAAAAGAGGTTGTAGAGAGGTGGGTGCCAGTCTGTTCTCCCATGTAGCAAGCAAGTGGACAAGAGGAAATGGCCTCAAGTTGCACCAGGGGAGGTTTAGATTGGACATTAGGAAAAATTTCTTCACAGAAGGGGTTGTCTAGCAGTAGAACAGACCACCCAGGGAAGTGGTGGAGCCACCATCCCTGGAGATATTTAAAAGATGTCTAGATGTGGCACTTAAGGACACAGTTTAGTGATGACCTGGCAGTGCTGTATTAACAGCTGAACTTGATGATCTTAAAGGTCTCTTCCAATCAAAACAATTCTATGACTCTATGATTCCTTCACAAATACTAAAACATCCCTTTGAAACAAATGTTGAAATAGAAAGTGGTTAGATGATTAATGATTCTTCAGTGAATTCCAAAAGCCCTGCCCATGACAGAGTTTTGCATTTTTAATCTATAAAGAATGTTAAACAGATTTGCTTTTATGACTGAAGATAGTAGAGTCATTAGAACACAATTTACACATTTCCATCATTCATTATGAAGAACAAACTTCACATACTAAAATGAAAACAAAAATACTTACTGTAGAGATGGCATTAACCATGCCATTGGTGATTTGGTCTTGACGCATATGTTTCACTACATCAAACTGAGCTGCACGCTGCTTGGGGATTACCTGGTCAGCAATCTTTTTCAGTTCAGAGTTAAATTTTTTGAACAAATCTTCAAATAGAAGAGAAAGAAGCTGTAAATAGAAAACAATTGGATTAAGGGAAATATTATACTTCTCCAAGTCTAGGAAATGGTGAGTGGCAGACAGAACAGATGTTTAGTATCTCTACCTTTATTCCTCTTCTCAGTTAAAAAAATATGCTCTCTGCTTCTCAAATTATATATTTCTCACACTCTTTGCTGAAGTGCAATATTAGGGAAATTATCTCAAAATAGAAAGTAATTGAAGTAGAAAAATGGCCTAAAACTATGCATTTATACCTTTTTGGTTCGCTTTAATCCCTCCTTCACAATATCTTAGCATATCCATCCATCTCTGTGCTATCCATTTTACTACCTGTTTTCCCTAATCTGCTACATTGTAATCCATCTGATCTACTTCCTTCCTAAAGTCACAAACTCTTTCTAAAGATTTAATACCCTAAATGTACAACCCTGAATTACACACAAGATTTGGAGGCAAGAACAGCTTCTACTCTAACACTGGATGGAATAACTGCAGTAAAGCAGTAAGCGAAGAGTCATTTTGAGGTACTCTACTATTAAAAGTGGGAAAGGCTGTTTAAAGTACACCTTCTCAGGAACTACTTAACATGGACAAGAGAGACACCCAAGTGACTATAAGGGGCCCTTAGGGGAAGCAACTCAGCAGCACAGAGTTTGGAAGCAGGGCACAGTTTGCAAGACCAGACTGAAGCACAAAAGGTCCAGAAGCAGTGGTAACTGTGCACAAGCAGAACTAAAAGAGACTTTTTCAGGGGCCCAGAAGCAACCTCTGCTCTTGACAGCTGGCAAGACAAAGCTCAGGTTACGTAAGCAGATTCCTTGCTCAGAAATACTTTTATCCTGGTACTTTCTGCCAATCACAATCTATGGAAAACCCATGACACCCACAGAGAGTCTACCTGGTTCAACACCTGCCATCCTTTTCTAGAAGCTGGGGAGGTTTTTTTGTTTGGTTTATTCTAGAAGTTTCCAGTTGGATCTGGAAAGTGTGATGCTCTTCCACATATCTCCCTTAAAAAAAAAAAAGTTGCCTCCAGTTTAAGCAAAGAAGCTACGTAACACAGCTGAATTTCAAATTCCCGGTAATACAACCCTTCAAAAGTGCTGCAATTTTACACAATTATTTCCTGTATATGTATGCTAATTACTTCTAGTTCTTAAAATAGCCATGAAAGGAAAAGGCTACTAAAGCCTGCAATCTGACTTTTTTTGCTCTCCAATCTGCTTTGCTTCCACAGTTTGCTCAACCTCTCCTTGCAGACACTAATTGCTTCCCAAAACACTTAAAACTGCATGACATGATACATTTTAAGTGTTCACAACTATCAGCTTTGCAAGCAAGCAGTGTAAATTCTGAAGCTTGGCAGTCCTGTCCTGGGACTGTATTTCACAGCAGCTCCAAGTGTCAGAAGAACTAAAAATGCAGCAGCTACCAGTGCCAGAAATGGCAGTTCCCAGCGTACAAAGCATTGTAGGGCTGAACAAGCTAGGTATTCAGCCACCACAAGCTAAGACATTCTGGAGTCAGTTGTACTGTTTAGTTTCTGTACATGCGGAATTAAACTGGATTTTAACAGTCTCCATCAGCCATAGTTCCAACGTTTCCTCACCTTCTGGAAGCAAGAAACCAAATCACTCATTCCTCTATCACTGGGATGGGCCACTGGCTTTCATTTGCTTTCTCCTACCTACATGCCCCAGCTGGACTGACCAGGCATTGGCAAGTACCACTACAGAGCAGATAACTAAATTATAAGCCACTCTTTTTAGTGGCATCACAAATGTATTTAAGAATTTAAAAAAAAAAACCACAAATAACACCTGGAAACTCAAGACAGGCATTTGATTTGCAGTAAAAGACTCCCACTGGCTCTCATGGAAAGTAACACTGGATTACCTCTGACAGCCCACTCTACAAGACACACTTAGTGTTCAATCACTAAATTGTAAAAACAGCAGTAACACACACAGTCTGCTAACCCTGGAGAAAAATGGAATCCTATTTCCCCTCTGGACAAAGACTTTTTGCTGAAAACTGGTTAAGACCTGGCCTTGATATGAGTGGAAGGTGTTGTAGACTCTTTCCCTTCCTGACGCTTCAGTACCATAACAAGGCAATACCCTCTCACCAGTGTTAAAAGAAATTCAGTCACCTTCAACTCACTTGCAATGTCACAGCTCATTTAAATTGGATTCCTATCAGAAATAAAAGGATCTTCTATGAAGCACCATTTTAGGAAGGAGAACCCACTGGAGTCTCCAAAAATTAAGATTATGAGGGAAGTATTTCAAAAGTAGGTAAAAAGGAAGGAAAATGCACAGTTTTATGATGTCTGATGATCTTGTCAAGTAAGAACCACACTCTTGAAATCAATCATGGTATACAGTCAGTCTCAACAGGTTTGAGCAGGATGTAAACCTTTAACAAAACATGTAATGGAACATTTAAAAGAATTCATTCAGAAAATGTTTTCATATTTGATTTCTTGATCACAAAATTGGATCCACATACTATAGGGATTATTAAAACACACCATTAGTTCTTCTTCTCTGAGCTAACAAAGTAAGTTACACCACCAGAACACCAACTTGCTGCTATTTGCCAGTCTGAAAAGCATCATCCTTTGCTAATTTTACTCACAGACTCTCGGCCTGTAAGAGCTCTGACTCTGGCAAAGTAGAATCTCACAATAACCACATTATTTAGGTCAAGAGCAAGAGATTAAAGAAAAAGGATGGAATGCCAGTGATAATATTCAATGGATTTCATAGTTAGTCCAGGGCCTTTCAGCCCACGTCAGACAGGAGCACTGAAAAGCAAATTATATTTAAGGAAAAAAAAAAAAAAAAAAATACTGACAGCTCATCAATTGATTTTCATTGAAAATCCTAAGAAAAATTAATAAAGAAGTTAAGCTGCTGAAATACAGTTTCACCAATTAGCTTAATGTCAGAGAATTCTAATTAGGCGCCTTGAGATTGCTATTTAGCGTTTAAGCCTTTAGAGTGCCAAATTCTCCCTTTCACACAAACTGGTTGCAAAATTAAAGACATTAGGCAGCCTTAATTATATTATCAGAACAGCTGGGATTAGGCAATCTCTGAAGTCAAGGCGGTATTCTTTTGTCACAGGGTAGAAATCCCTTGCTTTCCAGGGTGCCGGATTTTGGTGCTGTTCCATATTTCACTCATACAAAGCAACCTGCTCTAGTTGCAGATGTCCCTGGTCCCTGCAGGGGATTTGGACTCAATGACTTCGGAAGGTCCCTTCCCACCCAAACCATTCTATGATTCTATGATGGTTTCTTACTCCTTTCCTCCCCAGAAGAGGAAACTTCAAAATAATTGCAAATATACCCAAGCAGAGGAAAATTATTATGGGTTATGTACTGGACTATGCCTTTAGAGACTCAGGGTTAACTCTTCTCTGCTGGAGGCTTTCTGAGGATCTCATGCACCAGGTCTCTCTCTAAGCTCTACTTTCTAGTGTGTAAAACTTGGATAATGTGTCTTTACCTATCAGCGCCACTGAAGCTGACCACACCTTGAGTTCCTACAGCTTTTAGCATCGCAAGATGGCGATGCCACTGGGAGACAATTGCTGCTCTAACACCAGCAAGAAGACCATCTGGCGATGTAAAGGAAAAAACATTGGGTGAAGTTGGGACGAATCAGCTCTGTAATTATGTGGGGTTTTTTTTTGAAGGAGACAGAGTACAGCGGTACATTGTGCACGTTAGATGCAGCATCAAGGACCTCTTTCAGTGAGATCTCTGAAGGAAGATACATGCCAGGTGAGTTCTGTCTTCTGAAGCCAAAGAGGAGGAGGAAAATATTTTTTTTAAAAAAATACCTCACCATTAAAAAACCACCTCACTTTCTGTTAAGCCATAGCCTGTCGATCTGGGCCAGGGCCGTGTAAAGGAAAGCTGCTGCCGTGGTGAGCAAGGGCTTGGTGGGACAACAGCAACGTCGTTGAGATGCCTACAGCCCTGCTGAAAGGTGACACAAGTGGCATGAGGCGTTGCCTCCACGTAGCTGCATGGACATGGCTGCGTTCGGCACCAGGAGCTGGGCTATGTGTTAGAACTTGCTGGGGATTAGAAAGCCAAAGAGAGCCAGACAAAGCACATCAACGCAAATGATTTTCTCTCTGCAGGAATAAATACCAGGACTCTGGTCTCAAGCCGCTTTTCTTCTCCTGGTTACACATCTTTCCTCCCACTTTGATCTCTTATCGCTCTCAAGACGCGATCTCGATCTCATTTAGAGCGTAAGCTCTCTGAGGAGCAGGGGCCTTCTCTTTTCATCCTCTTGCAAAGAGCTCTGCACACCTGCGGTGCTCGAGAAATAATGAACAACAACAACTCTGTGCAACCCATATGGCCACCTGGACCCGTTTCTGGCTGCAGGATCAGTATTTGAAGCTCTAAGGCACAGATCACTCACTGTCTACCTCTACATTGGTCTGTTTGGGGATCTCAGAGCTGCAGCTTTATAGAAAAGGTCTGGAACAAGCCATAAAATCTGGAAGTGGATTTTGCTTCTCCCAAAGTTCCCAAGTTTCATTTCAGCGCTACGGGAATTCAGGAACCAAAGGTAGGTTTGGACACCTTCTCACTTCCTTTTCAGGGCTGTGAACCTTTGGGCTGCTTGGATATGGCTGAATACTTAAAATATTTTTTGCAGATATTGCTTCATTGCTCCTTTTTACCTATTTTTTTTTCTCATAGTTATTAAATATAGATTAAAAAAAAATCATTAAGAGTAATGACATCTCCCAAGACTTCCAAGACCATGGAATTATAGAATGGTCTGCGTTGGCAGGGACCTTTAAAGGTCATCTAGTCCAACCCTGCAATGTATCTGGCATTCAACACTTTGATTTCGGACATCAGCTGTCTTCTTCACGTAGCCTCCAAACTACAAGGCAGTTCCTAAAGCCGTGCAGATGGCAAGGATGGTGGCTCAGCCCATCAGCGCTCTGATCGTCACTTCTACAACGATGGGTGAGGTTACCTCCTGATTCCAAGATGAGCTTGTCTCTACTCTTGTCTCTACAGACAAACATGGGAGCGGCTGAGCAGAGGTGATGACAGTTAGCACCCACCCAAGCCAAGCTCCAAGTCTCCCATGTAACAGCCGCAACTCTCCTTTTTGACCCTGAGCCCTGCAAAGCTCTGAGATATGGAGAACATTTACCACGCACTTGGGGGCTGAGCACCCAGCCAACCATATCGATTAATAGAGAAACATGGGATTGTTTGTTAAAAAAAAACAAATACCAAGAAAGGACAGACCTTAAGAGGGCAGGACCTTTCAAACAGGAGATGGGAAGATGGCGTTATCTAAATACCCTGCACTGGTCCTGATAACCTTTTACTGGGATCAACAGCAAAACCCCTCACGGGTGCTGAAGGGACAAAGCTGACACTTAAAGGACAAGCAGAAGTGAAGAGAAAGCAAACTCAGGGAGAGCTTCTCATTAATATTCACAGAACCAGAGAATCCCAGCATGGTGGGGTTGGAAGGTTCCTCTGGAGATCATCTCGGCCAACCCCCTGCTCCAGCAGGTCACCCCGAGCAGGGGGCCCAGGAGCGTGTCCAGGCGCCTTTGGAATCTCTCCCGAGAAGGAGACTCCAC
>JAVSBS010002716.1:0-11859 GCA_033124195.1 Coracias cyanogaster | reverse complement strand
TTCAATATCTCACAAATAAAAAGAAAGCTGCATTATAAAAAAAAAAAAAAAAAAAAAAAAAAAAAAAAGAGGAGGACAAAGAACAGAGTAATGCTTAGCAAATAATGAACACATTACGGAAAGAGAAAAGGTAGGTGAAAAGATTAAGCCTGAAATCGGTAGGTTTTGCTAACACCTCAGCTGGCACCTGGCCTACCGAGCCTCTAGTGGCAGAAAGACTAAGAGAAAGCTCCATAAACCAGCTTGGCTAGTGGATACAGCTCTGTTATCTAAAGCTAAAGCACATTTCGTACTCTCTTGTCCCATGGGGTGTGAAATTAGCAGCTATTGTTTTCACACATTTTTATAAACACAATGCCTTTTATGTCTTTACATTGTTTAGACCGCTATGTTTTGCTCCTCACATGGGAATCTTTTCTTCTTTTTTTTCTTTATTCAAATTTTAAATCATCAGGATTTTTATTCCAGGAACATGCTGGCATTGAAAAAAAAAAAAAAAAAGAAAAGGAAAAAAAGAAACAAAACAGCAACCATTTTATCCACACAAACTTTAACTAAACACAAACATGTAGAAACTGGTAAAAAAATCTCTACACTTTATAGTCTGTAATCCAATCAAATTAATATTACACTGATCATGTGGCAGAGAGGAATTCAAGTGTTCAGCTTGAAATGAGCTATTAAATATCACAAGGGAACCAGAACTACTCTTAATCAAGTGTTACAACCCTCCCTGCATAGTTGTCCTTGATGTAGAAAAACGATGCATTGGCTTTGTTATGATGATCCCCCACATTTAAAACCTCTTCCCAGTTAATTTCAAATGACTTTAGTTTTAACATCTGTTTGAGCAGCAGCCTTTTTCTTACAGCTCGTAGAAAAAAAACCTTTTTATCTGCTCTACTTTCTGCCTCTAAAATTGTTAGAAAAAGACTATGCCTCCAATCCAGTTAAATAAGAACAATATGATGACAAAGCAACAACTAATTTTACTGATTACAGTCATATTGAACTACACCAACATTACAGCAAAACCAAGTAAATCCATTAGAGCTTAAAATATTTGCCCCAATATTGCACTAATGTCCTCTTACTACTACTTACATTTTAGAAGTAGGTTGTGCTTTAGCATAGGAGTTTGATGTACAAGCAACATATTAATTTGAAGAAAGGATTTTTTTTTCCCAACAGAGGAAAGAGGGTCTTTTTCCCTTGTATTTGTGCTTAGAGTGTGCTCAAGAGTGTTGTCTTAGTTTCCTCAGAAAACTAGGAGGCAAAGCACGTTTTTTTTACTCTGAAACGACTGTGTGCTCTGTGTGTATGTGTGTTCACGTGTGCACAGAGGACAGGGCAGGGTGGGAGAGAGAACAGGAGCAACAGACAATATTCAAGCACGCATTTTAAAAATTACAATAAGATGAGAATTCCCACTGGAGACGAACAGAAAGGAACAGATATTGTTACTTGTGCTGCAACAGAAATGATGTGGGGAGCAGAGATGCAGTTTCTCCAAGCTGGTGCATTATGTATACCGGCCTGAATTTCTGATGTGTGATCAGCAGCCAGAGATGACACTGACTGCCAAAACTCCAACTTAAGTTAGTACAGAGCACAGTAAAGAAGTCCAGTCTAAATTGATTAATCAAATAATCACACACGGCAAGGAAAAATCCATGCCATGGTAACTAGGCAGTTCCTTCACGTACTAGGCAAATTCCCGCTGCATTAGGAGAATGTAGCTTGGCCAACAGCTGTGAACTCTCACCCTCTCTGCAAAAGAACGGTGCCAGTCAGACACCTCAAACCATTCCCTCCTTCACAGCCCTCTGTTACTGCTTCTATCTCCAGTGCCAAAATTCTGCAAGCAGAGAAGTCCATACAATCCACTTTCATTCGTTGCTCAAGTTAACTTCAAATCCCTTACACTGTTAATTCATGCTACTCTAGAAGCCAGAAAGGCAGCTGACAAGAAATATTCCATCTTGTGGGCTTCTCCAAATTACAGGAGGCTTCAGTGGCTGTTCTGTGAGCTGCTACACAAACTGGGTTCTACACAGGGGGACAGCCTGGACCTGACACGCAGGCACCTACTCGGTCCTGGTTTATTCCCTTACCCAGTCGATTATAGGGGAACACTGGAAGATGGATCGTCCTGCCGCCTTCTTGGCACTAACAGTGTTATAATGGAACGAGAATTGATGCCATACTTAAACTGCTCTGTCCTTTTAGCTGATATAAAGAGGCAGTACAGAAGTGAGGGTATAATTTACTTGTCTCAATCAGAGAAGCACATCTATGAATCAAGACAGAAAAGCCAACAAAAATAAAATGGGAGGAAAACCACTTCAGTCCGTAAGACAGGCATGCTCCATATCCTACATCTTTTAAAAGCAGATAGTAACAAAACCCCAAAAGAGCACTTTGCTCTGAAGTAAAACCTCACCTGCCCTGCCAGCTCCAAACGTTTATTTCCATAGTAGTCTCTGTCATCTACTTTATTTTCTCCTTGAGCCAAAATTACTCTGCGCACCATCACTGCTGTGTATATGCACTTGGCACGAAAATTGAATTCCTTCACCTGTAAACAAACAAAAATAATAAAAACAGAAAAATATACTGATGTTTTAGGATCAGATCCTTACTTCTTATTCAAACACTTCAATTTAAATCAATGGGTAATCTGGGCTGACTGAGGAGTTATGAATTTGTGCACTTTTCCTTCTTAAAAAATGCTGAAAGTAATACACATCAGTGACATTGAAACAGATAGCAAATGAAAACAAATCAGAATAAAGGTACAGGTAATGAGAATATGGTCCTGAACGAACAGGTGATCCTGCCTGGCTATGCAGTGAAAATGCACAGTATGATAAGCAGTTCGATGGTACAGCTTTTCATAAACATTACTTTTGACTCAATCCAAATCTTCCCCTTTATTTTGAGAATGATTTACTTTATCTCAGCTACCAAGCAATCAAAGACATTCTTCCCTACCAACAAAGCTCACACCATAAATAACCAAACAAATTTACTCCAGTTTAAAAACCCCAACATTACATACAAGAACATGGGTCAGAATAGTCGATGCTAGCAGCTCTCGTGCTTCTTCCATCTTTGTTTTCTTTGGGCCTCCCCACATCCTTTGCCTTCGTACTTTGTTTCCAATGTACTTCAATGCCTGTCAAGGGGGGGATTAACTCGAGTTAGTATCAGAGTTGTATCTATACAAACACACACGGAGATCTGTACATATTTTTTGGTCAGTGCAATCTCATTAGCCACAGATGACACAAACTCCAAGCATGTAAGTGATGCTAATAAAAAATTCTTGAGAATTGACACAACTTATTAGAATCAGAATTATTAGAATTAAATACACAACATGTTGTTTATCATATGTTCATAACATCTGGAATGGGAAGTGGTGAAAGAGCGATACTAAAAGGGGACTGCAGAGATATAGGAAAAAGGATTATATAAATTCCAAAGATATCTAGTTCAATTTCACTTTTCACCTCCAGTTCTTTTGTGTACTTGTCAAGATAATTCAGATACTAAACTGTGAGATGGCAATCACTGTTTAATAGGCATAAACGCTACTGTGTGGCCTGCACATCTGTCTCCAAGAGTACCTTGCAATGATTAATGGATTCTTATTCTCTTACCAGTTGTCCAAGAAATGGAATCAATCTGTACGATTCAGGGTCATGCAAGTTAAATAAATTATCCAGGTCCATACAGGAAGTTCCCACCTGGAAGTGAAGCCATGACCACTATACCGAAGAATTACCCTCTCCACTAAATGACTGACTATCCTTTCCACCCGTTACCTTCTTCTGCAAATAGCTTGCTCACTTTTCATTTCATTTGACATTTCTTGCACAGAGTAACTTTTGCATTTCTGTTTTTCTGCTTTCCTGGATGCTTCTAATTTCTCTGTGTTCCTCCAACATCAACATTTTACTCTGGCTCTGAATTAGGAGGCCTTCACGCTATCTCTAAACCTGAAAAGCGCTAAAAGATGCAAACTATAAAGACGTTCACTTTAAAACACCCAGTATCACACATGGAAAGATTGAATAAAGTTCACAATGAAATAGTAAAAATAAGATTAATCTTCAAAAGCTTCTTCTAGCAGATTAA
Organism: Coracias cyanogaster; assembly: GCA_033124195.1. Classification (NCBI taxonomy): domain Eukaryota; kingdom Metazoa; phylum Chordata; class Aves; order Coraciiformes; family Coraciidae; genus Coracias; species Coracias cyanogaster. The sequence goes on along the minus strand of JAVSBS010002716.1, from coordinate 7,716 downwards.
TACTACATGACAGAAATGCTACCAGTAAAATGGCCTGTGTTCTGCCTCATCAAAAAGTGCACAAGCTGAAGAGAATTCTAGTGAGTCTTTAGCTGGATGGAGGGTGGCTATTATTGTGGCCTTTATACAAGAGATTAGAATTGGAGAAGAACCTCTACTCATGTCGAAATGGTCATGTCCACATCACAGAATCATTATGGTTGGAAAGGACTTCCAGGATCATCAAATCCAACCTGCAATCATCAAGTCCAGCCTTCAGTGAGGCTTCTGCAAAATGGGGCATGCAATTTCTTTTTTAAAAAGAGGGAATAATCCTCAACAAAAAACTCGAGTCCTATGGACATCACTACTTGTCACAGACATTAAAACATAAGCCTGGACTTGTGAAAACAGAACATTTCTTAACTTCGGGTTCTTTTCGGTTAGGTGATGAGAGCAAAGCCTCACTTTTAACAAGTCTTGTCCCCTTAAGAACTCTCAGCTTAAAATAACCCCCAAAAAACAAATCTCAAAACACAAAGTGTATGTCGACTGCTGATGCAGCAAAGTGGTCAATATCCATGGACTTTAGATTTTTATGGCCTCTGGCCATATGAAAAGACACACCTGCATCTGTGTAAAAATCTGAGCTTTTTGGCATTCTTCCAGACTAGGAGCAAATGCAGCCATCACATGTTCCTCTGTGCCAATCATCTGTACAATCTCTTGGTCACTCTCAACACCCATGGCCTAGGAAAAGAAGAAAAGACAGAAATAGCAGAGGCTTTATGTTAACTCACTGACATTTGCTTATGCTAATTTGGTATTGTTTGTCTGCATTACTACTAAGCAAGAGCTAGTTCTTCTCTAAGAAACTGTGCCATCTGGCACTGGCAGCACATATTCTAGCTACGGAAGAACATTAAATGGAAAACTTGATAAGCAGCAGGAACATACACACACACTTTTTGGTGAGCCCTTTTTTTCCACTGACAGGAGTTAAATTCTAAAGTTTTTTCTGAAGAAAAAACAAACAAACAGGTAATAACAACCTTACATGTGTAACAATGAAAACCAAGTCAGAATTTAAAATAAATAAAGGAAGGTGAAATTTCTTAAAAAGATTACACATGGTCTCTCACTACGAGCAATTTCGCAAACTCAGTTGATTGTGATGCAGCACATCCTATTTGAGAAACAATTTGCAGGTCTCTGCATTTAGAAGATGACTTCACTACACAATTCCACTTGAAAGACATTCTATTATTTCATTGATCCTTGGACACCTTCTTAGACTTTATATTGTGGAAAAAGCTTAATAAACTAAGAAAGCGCTTAACAGATTTAGGAAAAATCTCTCTATCGGTAAGTGTTTCAAGGTGGCAGCCAGCAGTGAAGGCCTTTGTGGATTCCAGATGGTGCTAAAGCTCCCCCCCCTTCACAGATTTGCCTGGAGCTCTGCCATATCAAGAAATGGAATAATCTCGCTAAACCTCTTCTGGCTGCGTTATAATATGTTTCTCAGAACTTTGTGAGGAAGTTACGTTTGCATTCATATAATTCTTCAGACTGCCTGCCACAAAGACCATTGTAAATAATGGCCTATGTAGACCCTAGTATCCTGGTTCTCATTAAAACCTGGCAGTGTCCCAAAAAGTCACATTTGCCTCAAAAATGCACAAATACCTTTCCTTCTTATTGCCTTCATTGGGTACCACTTTCCTTAACACCTACCTAATGCTATCCCCTTGCAAAACTCTTGCTCTGATTGCAAAGTATCCAGCTTTTTTTTTTCCTTTCACTTCTTTCCTTTCAACAAAAAAGTGGTTGGTGGAAGTTCCTTTAACTCTGTCTCTTCACTTTGAGGTTTATTAGAAATTAAAAGCAGTACAAAAGTGGCATGCACCCATACCAGTTTCAGAATATTCCTGTTTAAGGGCAAAGTAGAGATCACAATTCCACCATCTCTGACAGACTTGAGTGCCAAACCAAGACACAGTTACTTCACCAGATTGAGAGTGTTTCATCGTAGTTTGTTCCCACTAAGTAGTCACCCTTCTGATCTCAAGACTCTTTTCAGAACCAGAATTAGCCCAAGTGATATTACTGTAGTTCAGAAGTCTGTTTTTCAAATATCAGTGCTCTTTCTCACCCTTTTTAATAAGGTCATACAGTAGTTCAAAAACATCAGCAGAAAAGTTAACAAAATCCCACATGACCTGAGAGCCAGACTCAGCAAACTCTACAAAACATGAAATCTTCACAATTGTCATTTTCCATGTGTCTAGGACCTAATAGCTGACAAGCAAACCAGTTTAGGAACCACAACTAGAGTCATACAATTACTGCACTTAGCCTGCAGAAGAGCAAAATTTTATTAAGGGAACCTTTGTGCCATTTTTCTGAGGAAATGAAATGGCCTCAAGTCGAGTCAGGGGAGGTTCAGATTGGATATTAGTAAATATTTCTTTACTGAGAGAGTGGTCAAGCACTGGAACAGGCTGCCCAGGGAAGTGGTGGAGTCACCATCCCTGGAGGTGTTCAGAAAATGTGTAGATGTGGCACTTCAGGACATGGTCTAGTGGTCATGGTAGCGTTAATGATTTTATGATTCTGGTCATGTATACCAGGAATATATTTATCTAAAGCGCATCAAATGCAAGCTGATACCACCTTATTTATGTCCACCAGCTTAATTTTAGGATGACAACCAGATCTAAGAGTCATAGAATCACAGAATCATTCAGGTTGGAAAAGACCTCTAGGATCATCTAGTCCAACCTTCTTCAGACACCTCCCTAACCCCTAGACCACGTCTCAAAGTACCTGTAAAAAGTGAACAAAACAAGTAGGAAACAAAAAAGTCAACCTGCAGTTTCACTATGTTCTTTCACCCATTAAAAAATAGAAACCCACTGTAAATTAAAGAGGGTTGGTAATTTCTTCTAACTTGAATTATGTGATCAAAAGCCTGCCAACAACAAGATGAGAATAGGACATATCGTTATACCTGTGTAGATTTTCTAGTTGAAGCTTGTAGTAGCAAACTCACTCGAGAATTCTGAATTTATACGTGGGAAAGGCTTGGATCTGCCACTAAACAACATATGCGGTATTGTTAGATAAGTGCAAATTGGTGGAAATTAATTTATTAGTAATGACTAAAAACATAGGCAAATGACTGAAAAAGATGTGCTGATACAATAGCCTAGAAGTAAACTCATTTATTCCGCTCTGTACCTTTAACAGTCATAGGCAGAGCTGCACACACAAAAACAACTACATGCAACAGGCCCATGCTGGTATCAGATAGATTTGTAATCTTAACACTTCCTTTTTCAGTAAATTTGGCCCTGATGTTTTAATTTTAAAAAACTAAAGTGCACTCCTAAACTAGCCTATAACATCACTACACTAGTAATAAAATATTCCTGGGTTGTTGCTTGTGTTACAGAAACGCTGAGGGTATGCAAAGTAGGAATTGGTCCTATGCTTAAAGTGCTCATGATTCCAGGACAAAGCCTAGGGAAAGGGAATTAGCATAAAAGTAAAGCAAGAGACAAGATGTCCTGTATATTTTTGATTGGAAGGCAATGTCACAAAGGGATAATTTTACAGGGGGGTGCAGGGGAAGCAGACATTGCAAAATGGTAACTCAATAGCAGTAAAAGAATGAGGAAGGAGACAGTAGCAGCTGTTGAGCAAGAAGACTAGTACCCAACGGACATAAGATAAACAAGTGAAAGCTAACATTCAGAATATTCAGATCATCCTGTGTTCAAGTGGGAGAAAGTGGTCCAATGGGGGTCAACCACTTCTTAGGACCGAGACGTTCCTGTTGCCTCAAACGCATGTGTGTGCACACGTACATATGAGACAGCACGCGTGAGAGAGTGCAAGCCCAGCTCTTCCTCCCCCAGCTTCTGTCTTAATGATGATGTCTAGCCGTTTCCATGGCACTTCTCTAGAATGTAGTCCTGCAGTCCATCAGGTTAAATTACAGAATGGAGACAGGCAGATGACTGGATTAAAAAGATGTCAGGGAAGTTCAGGGTTGACATCACAGACAGAATTGGTCTGGAGCTTTCATAATTCAAAAGATACAAGCTATGAAACTGCAGCCATGGGAACCCGTAATTCTGCAGATCTGTAAGACCACCATCCAGCTACTCCTTTAGAGGTGCATCTTAACAGCTCCAAGACTAACACCGGTTTGTAAAAATGAAACTCAACCTGCCGTTCAAATATTTTGCAATAGATCCTAGAGCAGCTCCTTATAGCTCTCACATAAGCTAAAGGTATTTCATCTAGCAATTCAGGTTGTAAAATTCAACTTTTAAGTCCCCCTACATTACTTAATTCTCTTCCTTCCCCAATCAGATTTGGTGCAGCATGCAACCTTCATTTACTTCAGCTCCCCAGACTTTTCCAAAAGAAAAATAGCCCCTACCTTAAAACAGCTCTAACTTCCTGCAATGTAGGGAGCTCCCTGCAAAAGCAGCGGCATCACCTCACCTGTAACCCTGGTGTTTTTCAGGACAGAAACACCCTGAAGTACTACACAAATATTCCACACCTCCTCTCATGCTCATTGCTACCTGAAACTGCCCAAGCCTGTAAAAACACAGATAAAGCATGCGTAGCTCACAGCCTGACATATTAAAAAAAACTACTATACACAGTTCCCACAGCCCTAAAATCTGTCCACAGTTGACACACAGCTAAAACAAAGTTCTCTTGGGGTTGCAAGTCAACACAGGACATTCTAAATACCACTGAGGTTGCATGTGTCTATTAACTAATGAAGCAGAGCTACCATAGTAAGCAGGAAGCAAATTAATTGCATCTGTTTCCCATTACAAGGCAGTCAACAGCCCTTTAAAAACCTCAGCAAATCCATACTGTAGGGCCAAAATTGCCCAATTTAGATCACTACTTCAAACCAAAAACCGCATTTACATATTTGCATATATAGGGGCTGCACAAATGCTGCTGTCGCTTTCAAGAAGAAAGGTTAGGTGAAAAGTGTTTAAGCCACATCAACAAAACACTAACTCCCCCACATCTGAAGAGCAGACGCTTCAAGGCTGTCCTAGGATAGTGCCAGGACCATGCCTTTCTGTAGCCTATAACATTTCAGTTAGTTGTGGTCAGTGTGCTAAACTTCATAACCCACCACTTACATGTGTTTGGCACAACTAGCTGTTAACGTCTCCAAATATGCCAATCACCGAGATCCTTACAGGTCTGGATGGCAGAAAAGCAAAGCAGCAGAACAAGGTCATTCAGGCTTGCCGTTTAGAACTGACTACGGATACGGATGAACTGTGAGGCAGATGCTCCATCTGGGCTGACCCTACACAAACCACTCTCCCCACCTATACAGATCAAGGGATCCACACTATTTTCACCTCTGCCCACAGCCCATGTGCCCAAGTTTCCTCCCTTACCATGAAAGAAAAGAAAAAAAAAGGATGAGACAGGAGCCCTGTATGTTCAGGTCTTGCTGTAGCACGCAGCTGTGTCCATGACTCATGCGTGAAACATGAATGTGCTCTTAGATTCTAGCTAAAGGGAGCTCTTCAGGAATTGTAGGCCTCAGCTCTGTCAGCAGGTGGTGTTTGTAATGCTCTCTACTTCATAGCTCTTGCTTCTGACAAAGACATCCAAGGGATACTACTACGCTTTGACTTTAGGGCTGCAGTGGCTTTAAATCCACATTAGATCATGGATGTCCAATACTGCTTTCTTTTCTATAAAGTTACAATGACTTTCTGCACCTGATCTACATCTTAAGTCATTTGCATGAACACTGGGCCATTTAAAGCTATTAGGACTAGAAAGACAATTCAAAATTGTCCAACCTTCTCCCACTGACTCTCAGATAGTCCCTGACAAAACTCCCCTCTAGCTGGCCCATGCACTGGATAGCAGCTCTTTACCAATTACTAGTTGTTTTCTTAGTCAAAACACAGAGGTCTGTGCAACTTGGTGACAGCCTGAATTTTGGTCTGGGAGGAAATGCAGAGCAATAGATATTTGTCATTGCTCTTGCAGTTTATTTTTTAATTGGAAATTATATAAGCAGTTGCGACAGTAAAAGCTAAGGATGCAAAGGCAAGCAAAACTTCAGACCTTAAGATTGTCCGTATAGCTGAACTTTGCCCGTCGCAGATGTGTATCTCTACATCACAAGAAGCAGAACACTTACTAGCAATGAGGAAGACCCCTGCTCCGTGCCCAAGGCTTGGCTCTCCACAGAAAACTATTATTCTCCTTAATTTTCCAACAAATTACGTATGTATAATACTGCCATGTGAGAGAGCTGAGGCTACAGAGGGATCCCTACGTTAGGGATTTTCCAGTATCAGGGCTATAGTATTTGTAACCTTGCTTCTAGTAGTTACATACAACAAAGTCACACTGCATTACAGCAATCCCTAAGAAAGTTCAGAGGCTGGTGCCTGCCTAAGAATCCACTGAAAAGACTATCTGGGATTTTTAGTTTCCAGCTGGAGACTAATCAAAAGTGGACAGAAGATTCCTGAAGTTCACATGGCATTAAAGAAAAGGTAAGGAAAATGACCACTCATGAGTACAGTTAAGTGCCAGTCACGGATGGAACATTCAGAAGAGCCGAAGTGGGTGCAGCTAATTTGCTACTGGATTAAATCAATATAAATCTTGGAAAAGCACTACAGCCAAGAGCTTCTAACAACTGTAACCCCTTATTCAATAAATAAATGAAAAACTATGCAACATTATCTAGAACATAAAAAGTACATATAGGCAGGGGAATAATTATAGCAAGCGTTGTCAGAAAGTGATCAAATAATACAATGCTGCCTAAAAAAAAACTCCCACAACCAGCTCCTCAGCCTTAATAACCCAGAGCAGTTCCTCTTCTCTGAGCAGGTATTTACACCAGCAGGGAGTGACAAAATGTAATAAAAGTCTGTAAGTTAAGGTAGAATCCAGCAGTTTAGTACCCTGGCAAATGGATAAAGAGCCACACTAACACTTTCCTGCAAAAGAAAACTTGCGAACTTAATCCTGACATTTTTATGTGCATTTCTGTCCACAAATAATTTCTCAACCTCCTTTTAATAATGGTCACTAAAAACAGATGATCTCCACCAACCACTTAAAGAGATTAGCTTAATCAGAGATAACAGACATTTGTTTCTCAAGTCTAAATCCAATTATTAAACTACTTTCTAGTACCAAACCCAAAGCACTTTCTGCAAGAAAACCAAAACTTAAAACTCTCAATCAGCCAAAGAGCTGTGGCGATACAGAAAAGTCTGTAGCTGCCAACTCCAACAAATCAGGGCTACTGGGAGAAACTTTGGATGCTGTGAGCAAGTGCTGCCCTCTCATGGCTATTTATTTCCCCGAGTGATTACCACCTCACCAAACCTTCTGTGCTGTAAACCATTACAGTGAAGATGAAAAGGGAGTGGTAGGATTTACTTCTATTGGTTGCTAGAGCCAGTCGGATGCATTTTTGTGCCCTAAGCCACCTTCCCTGCAAACAGTGCCTCCAAGACTGCTGCCCAGTCTCCTTCTACCCGCAGTGCGCCAGGCTGCAAACCCACCGGCGGCAGCAGCAAAGCTTCCAGGGCAGGAAGGATCTACTAGCTGTTGGGAGGACAGGTCCTAGCCCAGGGGTCCTCAAACTTTTTAAACAGGGGGCCAGTTCACTGTTCCTCAGACACGTCGGGGGCCGCTGCACTG